>JASANE010023691.1:0-56374 GCA_030248225.1 Trileptium ribeirensis
AGGATTGTGCTACGCCCTAAAACACGAAATAAGTTCATTCCTACCCTCGGTTCCCCCCCTTTGGGACGTCCAAAGACGTCCTGTCGGGATATTTGAAATCTAGCTAGGAATGCTAGGAATTCTAGGAATGTTTGGCTTTATCTTGTAAGCCGACATATAAACGTGCAATGTTAGCACGTTTATCTATGGAGAGGGCGACAAAATTTAGCCCCAGATGCCCTCCAAATAAGCTTAATTAAGTGATGGATGAGGCAGCTAACTCGCTAAATAGCAGAAATTTGGTTTCAAATCGGCGAGTTAGCTGGGGAAAAATTTGATGGATGAGAACCAGAACGCGGAAAAGACATATTTTAGCTTATCTTGAATGCTTTGTAGGGGGAAAAGATTTAAAATTTTGAATATTTGACGGGTGATTTAACCGTTTTCGTGGGACATTTGGGGGATAACGACCCAGCTAAGTTAGGTAAGAGATTTAAAAGATCTGAGTAATGAGTTTTCGACAAGTTTCTGACAGGAATTTGGGACTACAGATGGGGTAAAATCGGCTAACTTCGGAGAAAACTCGCAGATGGTCGACCTCCGAGTAATCGGAGGGTTCAAATTTGATGTCGGCGATTTCGATTGAAGCCGACTCTCCCTAACGGGGTCCCAGGGTTTACGATAGCTGTCAAAAATAAAAGTTGGGGAATTTTTCGATTGGGCGCCCGGGTTTGACCTCGAAAAAGTGGGCGTCAAGAGAACGTCGCCGATTGGATGGCGACAAAATCGCCATGCTTCAACACAGCAGAAAATTTTGAAGCGACGACTACCGCGTCGTCTCTTGGAATCAGTTCGACTTCGGCAGCGCGGAGTTCGGTCGACTTTACTGACCGGCTCCGACGCTAGAGTTTTATTACGTCGGTTTCGCAATTTATTTTACTTTTCCGTGCTTTTTCTTCGCTTTGCGTTTTGGAATGGGATTCGATCGATGGAGGACCCGCGTAGACATCTTCCGTCTCGCGGAAGGGGACTAGCAGTTGCTGTCCCGGACCGAACGTTGTAAGTCAGGAAGCGAACCAGGCATATGGGGGTTTATTTTCCCCAGATCAAGATGTAACAGATCATCAAACTTTACATGGGTATAGTGCGATCCTTAGTCTCGGTAGTTCGACTGGACGCCCGTTGTAGGACGTCTGATGTACTCGTGTTGAGCGGTCACATTTTCACATAGCCTTTGACAAAACCTCCTCCGTCGAGTTCCGTTTTGGGAGCGTGTTGAGTGATTGCACGGGGGGTGTTAGATTGTGAACACACCAGTCGAAGTCACGCTGATTCCCCGTGGTCATAGGTAAGGCAAATCAAAACGGACGCTTATCGTCCACGCGCTTTTACATGACTTATTACTCGTGAGTTAGGGCTGTCGAATTTTCCTGAGCTGACCACGGTAAAACTTTACCTCGAAATCATAAGGATTCGCTTATTCGCTTGTTTCTGATTATGCTTATGGTTTACCAAATTACAGTTTAGTAGACCGTTCGATGCTCATGCCGCTGCTTGAGCTCGGACTGAAGTTGCAGTTAGGGACGGAGGATTAGCCTCTGTCGGGCTTTAGAAAGCCCTAAAATTTATTTTGTCAATTGAGCTAGGAAAATTTGGGGAATCCAAAAGACTAAACAAATTCTAAGCGATTTTAGCTTGAGCATAAGGTCTTGGCACTCCGTACGGAGCAACGTTTTACACAGCACTGTCGGTTTGCGGTAGGCTCTCGATTTGTAAGGATGAGCGTTTGGTGCATTACTAAGGTTTGAAAGAGCTTCACTTAGAATAGACTAGACTGCCCGAGATCCCAACCGCCCCGTACGACACCGCTTGTCAGTGGCTCGGTAAATTGACAGCGACCAATCACGTTCTTCTTAAAACCCTCTAGCCAAACCGCTAAAATCAGCAAAGTTCACTCTGGCCAACGTACCTGGTCAAACTCGGTGGTAATGTCGAGGAAAATTACATCTCACTAAAATGAACCGACGACCTGACTAGGTACCCAGATCGGACCCAATAAACGCTTTCGAAGGCACGTCAGCGTACTCAAAGTTCAAAAGGAAACCATAGAACTCTCCCTTGTCATAAAGAAAAAATCGCGACCTTTCGCGAATCGTTTTGACCCCAAACAGAACAAGTGCAAAACCCCGTTTTCTTTTCAGAGCGACTTGATCGCTGAGTTTAAGTTTTTCTTGATTTTAGCTCGGTTTGCCCGTTAGGCTATGTACTATGTATGTCCCTGCTTTGATTTTAGCTGTATTCTCTCTCCTTTTTCAGTTTCCCTTACTAGGTTTTGATCCTGCACGGGGGATTTAAGCCCGCTGCAGAAATTTCTGTTTTAACCACTCGACCATCGAGGTCTGAGTAAAATTTATAAAATTTTAGTGATAACTCGACTGCACAATTTCGACAGTGCAGTCGAGTCACTGTACAACGACAACGTGTACAGTACTATAAGGCAATAGGATAAGTTAGGGAGAGTGGACACAAAAGACGAAAACAACAGCAAAAGAAACAAAAGAAACAAAAGAAACCAAGCGAGGAGAGAGGGAAAAGAAAGAAACCAAAGAAACAACGACCAAAAAAAAGGGACGCAGATGCGTCCGAAGACGAAACGCCCTCTGTTCCCGACCCCAAGGCTAAACGCACCCCAGAGTGCAAACCCAGGCCCGATTATAGTCTAGGCACGATCAACGACTCGAAAATGCTGGAATGGCTACGTTGGTCGCCTCGGTCATTGTCCCAGGACGACGACGGCTCGCGCAATCATCTGTGTCAGTAGTTGAAAAGTTACTAAAGGATAATCCTCATGAGCGATCAAAACTGTGTCCTAGGCGAGTATAACTTAGCTCACTTAACACAATCCCCGTTTTGGACTGCCGGAGATACCAAGACGAAGTCATAGTAAATTATTGCACAACCTGTCCTAAGGACGAATCGCTAGGAGAAACTCGGTAGGTCTGCGAGTTAGGATTTACTGGACTCCGACGGCACACCGGACAAGGTTTATGTTATTGGACGCCCGCATAGGCGCCGCGCTCATGGTTTGATGATTGTCAGTACCCCATTGTTTGTACCATAAGTAATCGTTGATTTTTCGCCGTATTTCAATTTGTATATTGGACGATTTTATTTATGCATTTCAACCTGTACATTGGACGATTTTATTAATGCAACCATGCCGCTCTTTTGTCGTAGGTCCATACCTTTCCGCGTACCCCGACTAACGCTACACTTGGACTGAGGTTACAAGGTAAAGGAAACGAGCCCGCATTTTTTTCGCTCGGTCCCCTAAATGTAGGGAATGCCCCGCGTGATTTAGAGCGAACTTCGAAGCACGCCAGAACACACAGCCCGAGTTAGAGCGGACTTAGTTGAGCGTCTCGGGTATAGATTCTGGTCCGGTAAATTTTTCCGGGAACGTATTCGCTCACACCGCCTCGCTCCCTGACTAGACGCGGACAAGGGGATGGACGTCTTTAACTGCTTCCAGGTTTTCTGTTTTATGACACTTTAACTGCTCATAGTTATCCTGTATTGTATCTACTTATCTTGAAATAAAACGTTGAAAATCAACTCAGCGTCCATTGTTGTTTGAACCCAGGCGTGATAAGTACGTCCGAACGGACGGGCCAACCCTGCGTGTCACGGCTTGACGAAGGGAATATTCCAAGCCCTGACACGTGCGGTTCGCCCCAAGTATTTGTACTCGTAAATAACGGAACTAGATTATAGCGAGAATGATCTGTCGAATATTCTACCGAACCCATTCGCAAAATCCGTACACGCAGCACAAGATAAAATTTACTAGGAAAAAACATCGTCTCCGGATACGAACCCAATCAGCTTATTAAGATGCGAATCAAGTAGTCCGACGTTAAACTCTCAGGGACTGTCGGAACCCTGTGGGGGCCATATGGCTACAACAAACGCAGTGTTCGGCTAGGGATAGCTCAACAGAGTTCAAAATTCACATAGCAAAGCTAAAATTATCACGCGTTTCATTGCGAATTCGCTAAGCAAATCAACTTCCATTAGATTAGGACAGGGAATATCGGTTTGACACTATGACCTGTGAGCAGGTTTCGGTGTCAACCTCCCTGGGGGACCTCAGTGATCATACCAGGATACTAGACACGTGCGCAACCAATCGGGCGGGGTCCGAACACACCCCGTGAAGCGCGCCTGCGGCCTGCTAAGCTCCGTAACTTCTTGGGTCTGACCAAGAAAAGTGGCTAAATTCAAAACTTAGGGTCCACCCTTGAGGTTATGATAGCCGGGGTCGTAAGGGCATGGTGTTAGGAAGTTGCGCCATGCAGCTGCGTCACCGTTATTACATATATACTAACTAGATTAGAATTAATTCTCTACACAAAACAAACCGCGCACAAAAAGCACAACACTCATGCAACGCACCCGATAGCAGCAGACAAAAGCCACGAGCGAGCCATGCCACAACCCAACCACAAAACTCAACAAAATCAAAGAGAAGAGAAAACAAAACAAACAAAAAAACACACAGAGACAACGCCAGCTCTTCCACAAAACACAAAATAAACGCACCAAAAAATCGCACGCCGCAAACACGACCAAAAACAAAACAAAAAACAAACAACAAAAAACCACACTTTCTAACAGAGACAGCTAAATCAACAAGTGTCTTTGATTGATTGTCCTAACGAGCGTTCTGGGACCGAATCGGCACCAGTTTAGGCAGAGATACATTAAAATAACTGAAAGAATTACTGTAGATCAACAAATACGGTGAAAAAACGTGCGCAATGTGCGCCTTCGCGTTTCTTGCGGTGCATGTAGACAAACTGAACACGTAGGTGAAAAATATACATCCGACGATCAAAAAAAAAGGTCCTCACGAGACCGACCCCCCCTAGACAAATTTTGCCGGCCAGGGGGGTTTACCCCCCCCCTGAGATGGCAGCGACCCACGCCCCCCCCGTGGGGGCCTCTACCCCCCTGGCATGACCGACCGTCGGCATGTATGATCATGGGGTTTACTTTCCCCAGATGTAACAGTGACAGGCCATTCATAGAAATTTAGTTGACAGTAGCACGACCTCGTACCCCATAGGTTGACTTGACGTCGATCGTTTTAACATCTCGATTCCCACGCCGACTTGCTACACTTTTACAAGTTCCCTGACCAACCTCCTTAGGTCGAGTTCCGTTTTGGGCATTGTGGGCGATTGCACGGGATGGTACGAAATTGTAGGCATCAAAGTCGAAGTCTTTCTGGTTCCCCATGGTTTTAGGTAGGAGAAATCAAAATGGACGCCTGTCGTCCATGTTTAACATGACTTGCAGCTCTCGAGTTAATAGGGGTATCGAATTTTCCTGAGCCAGCAACGGTAAAATTTTCCAATGAAATAGTAGGGACTTGCTTTGTTGTTTTTGCAGTTATGGTTTATAAATTTACAGTTTAGTTGACCGTTCAACGCTCATGCCGTGTTTGAGCTCGAACTGACGTCGCGGTTAGGCACGGAGGACTAGCCTCCGTTGGGCTTTAGGAAGCCATAAAATTTCGTTTATCCGACTGAGCTAAGAAAATTTAAGGAATACAAAAGATTAAACAAATTCTAAGTATCTCAGCTTGAGCATAAGGTGTTTGCTTTCCGCTAGGAGCAATTTCTGCGTACGGCCTTAGCTAAATTATCTTGCTTTCATGTGGTGCCAGTATCTTGTTTGATTATCATTACAGGGCATAACAGCATTGTCTAGAGGTCAGCAAATTTGGTAGACAGTTCAAGCAGACAGGAACCCCGAACAACCAACTGAAACAATATTAGGCGACCGCCCCGCTTCTGATATTATCCGACCCTACAGCAAAGGGGCTGTACCCCCTGCCGCCCGAGACCCCGACAGCCCCTTATGACACCGCTCGCTAGTAACTCATTAAAGGCACGGCGTTACACTATTTTCCCCTGGAACTACTTCGATTAAACTATTAAAATTACCTAAGTTCACAGTAATACGTATACATGGTTTAGGTTTGGGTGTAGTGCCTAAGAAATCGTTGCTATTAAAATGAATCGACGGCATGATCAGACGCCATGCCCGGTGGCAGTTCACTCATTAAAGGCACGTTCCGGTGCTCCCGTTTTCAAAGTAAATACCTAACTTCATAAGTCCACTAAAGAAAATTTGCCCCCCTTGCTCGAACCGCTCTGACATCAAAACGAGCAAGTGAAAAATCCCGTTTTTCGTTGGAGCGAGTTGATCGCTGAGTTTAGCCGCCCTTTTATTTTATCCCTGGCGCCCGTTAGGCTATGTGCTATGTATGGCCCGATTCGGCTTTTTAATTATTACCCTCTCCTTTTTTAAATTCCAGCTTGCAGATTCGATCCTGCACGGGGAATTTAAGCCCGCTGCAGAATCACCAGTCTTAACCATTCGACTACGCACGCCTAGGGACATAGACTACTGTGTCGATGATAACTCGACTGCACAATTTCGATAGTGCAGTTGAGACGCTGTACGACTCTAACGCATGTAGTACACCAAAGCAATAACGTTGTAGGGAAAAGACAAAAGAGAAGAACGACAAAAAGGGGCAAGGGAAACAGAAGGAAACCAACAAAGAAACACCAACCAAATGGGACGCAGACGCGTCCGAGGAGGAAACGTCCCGTGTCCCATTTGCCTAAAAGAAACACATGAAACGAACCGGCAGAACTACCGAGTTTTGTCAAGAGAGATGCGACATCAGTCGAATTTCGGACAGACTTCGGGCACCGCTCGCGCCCCATACATCTGGGCCGAACGCACCCCAGAGCACAAGCTAAAACGCAACTATAGGGCAGCCACAATCACCCGCCAGAACAATTAGCACGATAAAATTGGTCGCCTAGGAGATCGCCAAGGATGGCACAGGCTCGCCCTTACCAGATTTAGGTCGTTGAAATTGTAGGTAGGGCGACCTCTCAAAGTGTTCAAAACTGCGCCCCCGGCAATTATAGTGTAGTTCAGCTTGTACTCCAACACCAAAATCAACCTCATCGCCGTAAGCCACCCATTTGCGGATTTTTAAGGGCAGGGGACAATCTAACTCCCGCTTAGACTACAGAATACATCGAGGCAAAGGTAATTCGCATATGGCACAAAATCCGCCCCAATAATGAAACGACGTGGAAGGCTCGATAGTGATGTTAGGCAAAAGTTACAGGGCCAGGAATGTACACCAGACGGAGTTGCTATGCACCTGTCTGCTATATTAGTACCTCGCTTGTAATGTAATTATCTTTGGCATCCGCTCGCTTGTATTATCGTTGATTACTTATCCATAACCGTGTATTGAATTGTACCATAGTCGGTTTGAGTAATATGTAACAGCCCGAAATATTAGGAATTTTAACAGGACATATAAGATGGAGAGAACATCCAAATTAAGGACAAAAAATTAAGGAAAACGGCGTATCATGGGCGATCGGTTACCGGTGGAGCGTGACCCGAGTATTATGCAAGAGTAAACTTAAGATGCGCCCCCAACCATGCTCTTTTGACACCATGTACAAAACGTTGTTAGCGAACAAAACTCGAATTTCAACAGCCGTATCCAATTTCGACATTTTTCTGTTCCATAACGCCATTAGCGAATGCAATTCGGTCCCTGTACTTTAACACCAGTGTGTTCGCGAACATTTCCAAATTATAATGTGCGGAATATGAAACGGACTAATTTCTGTTCTTTAACGCAAAAATGAAATTTGTGTTCAGTGTACAACTGAATGACAATCGCTTTTGTCAAAAGAGGATGGTAAGGGGCGCAGCTTAAGTTTACTCATGGATTATGCTGTGTATTGTCATTCATCATTGTTATAAAAATAAACTATGTTATGGATGTAATTGGTCGTATCGTCACGCTCCGAGGTGCACGGGGTGATTTTGGCACCACAATGGGATAATCGGACTCTCGACTAGTGGTATCCGGTCGACCCTTAATTAATTTAATGATGTTATATGTATTGATAATGTATTGTGGATACAGTGGCTGCGCAGTCGGATGGCCGGGGACATGGGAAAGAGATTTCTGCGATTCCACTTTCAGCATCGCCGATTAGGTGCCCTAAGGTCAATCCCGGTGCGCGCCCACAATTACATGATAACTACTATATTGTTGGTACGGATATGTATGGTACTGTGTACTGCATGTCCGGGCAGGTCGGGGTGTTATGAGAAATTCGCAGCCAAAATCCAAAAGGGAAATTTTTGTCACATTTCGGATTTCGATGACCTGTCCTGGAATGCAGTTTTGGCATGATCGAATCATGGAATGAAGGGACAAATCAAATTTGCAGGAAAGGAAAATAATAGAACCCGTCTAAACGTTAATTTTATAAGGTCCGCTTAAAAGCGAAAATTTTTATATTTCCTGACACTTCAGGCTAGGTAGGCTTATCCCATCGTTAATAGGGTTCCCTAAGGCTTCGAAATTTCGTGGTCGGGCCAGGTTGGCTCTTACTGGTAAGTACTTAGGGACCCCTAAGTAAGCGTTTAATCCCCCAACTTTCAACGGCTCAGAGCTAAACCAAAATTACCAAAACTCCCCCATTTTTCAAGCTCAGCACCCCCACAGGGTTTTACCTTAACCATCCCACTGAAAACCGGGGTCATCTAACTTAATTGGTCCGATCAGGACCCTAATAACCCTCCCGGGACACCAAAATTCCTTGTTTTTAGCTCATAAAACGGCCTCCAACAGGCCACCTATGGGATATACACTAAATTTATCATTCTTATCAGTAGGCGACCAGCCAGGGCATGAACCTGGTCCCGCCCCCGGCCGCCTACTGTTCGCCGTCAGCCCGCGATCATCATAAACGTGTCTTCATTTTAATACACCGCCAGCGCTCTGAGCGCTCACATATGTAGCTGTTGAAGAAGCCTCGCGCCTACCAGCGCGAGGTTTAGCTTGTTTACACCATCTCGTCTCGTAGCTTGTCGCGCCCTGCTTATGGGCCATTATAACAAATGTTGGTGTAGCTGACCAGCGGCGATTCGTAGATTGATGGTTTGTTTTCGCCGTTTTGTATAAGGCGCTCGAGTTACAATATTGGTTGTCAATTTGTACCGTATGCGTATGTTTACGGTTTTGCAAATTTTAAATTTTAAATTTTTAGAATAGTGATGTTTTGGAATTAGGCCCAACACATTAAAAGGGCCCCGACTTTGAAGGGGGGTAGAGACACTAGTATAAAAGGAAACGGCCCGGCACAGTGTTGGGACCAGTCGAGTAGAGTGGCCGCAGAGTCGGCGGTTTTTTGTTTTCGCTCGTGGCGGTTGTCGCCCGGGCATTTTGTCATTTTGTTTCAATTGCTTGCTTTTGGTTTGAGTTTGCGTTTCGCGCTTGTGGTTTTGCCCAGGAGGCTCCTACTGTGTAGCACAGGGTGGAGGTCCTCCTGGTGCGTTTTCACTGCTTTCAAAATGGCACAAGCGTGAGCTGCCTTTGCGGGTGCTGGCGTATCCGACGGAGGCCCCGCGCACCCGTAAATGCAGCTCCACCAAATTCAAGAAAATTGCACACTAAATTGCACGCAAAATTTAAGCTCTCGACTGGTTCCCCGCTCGCCCGGTCGCCGTTTTGTTTTAGACCCGGGGGCGAAATTTTAGTGATGTGAAAGGGTAAAGGATAAGGAACACACGGGGAAGGGGGAAGGATATAGGGACACGGGAGGGGTAAGGTGTTTGGAATAAGAAACTAGTAGCGTGTTGACCTGGAGGCAGCCGCTAAGGCAAATGAAATTGAGCACAAGTGTAAGTTAGTGCTAGGCTACCCCGTCAAAATTACGAGCATTTAATCCCTGAGCGTTTCATTCAAGCGTTCCCGTCAAGTCTTCTCAAAGACCCAGTCTTCCAGGCCGTTTTAGACACGGTAGAAGACTGTAACAATTTTCATCAAATAGTTTAAGATCCCGCCACAAATTGGCACGATAAAACAAGTCTAATTTTTCCAATGACTTTCAAGAGACAATGGAGCTTCTTTCGGTCGGTGCTCCATCCGTACTCGCTTTCAAAGTCGTAGCTTGAGTCAAGCCTAAGTCATAGGAAAATCTATGAGAATAACCCCAGGTCACACGACTTAAATACACAGTTATTGGGTAGGCAGAGCGAGCAGTCCGCTCGGAACGGACGCAGTCCTTTGTACGCGTGGAGCAGGCTAAAGGAAATTAATAACGGAACCCCTGATGCTAGCCCCAGAAAACCGAGCTTCTACTCTGAGATTGTCTCGCTCCGAATAAAAATTTTAGTCAACTAACCCAACAAATCCAGACGGGTTTTAGGCCGTTTAGACACGGTAGAGCACTCCGTCACGTATCTTTACAATAGAACAATCATCGATGGGTCGATGCGGCCGCTCCATAGGGAGCGACGTATCAGGACCTTTCGTGCGTTGTTGTCCCCATTTCTCACGGTTTTGCAAATCTATCATTCTAACCGTGCAGGGGTATCCGAAGTGTTCTTAAGCTTAAATCACAACTAGTCTCTTTTGGTACTCAAACTGAGCAATTCGTTGAGGGTGCGGCAGCACGCGCCCTATCCATGCTTGCAAATGACTGCGGGCCTTCCGCTAAATCAAAGGCGCTCGGAGAGGAGCATGACCAAAACAGGAAACGAGACGGAGTCAGCTGCAGCGTATAGTCAAGTCAAATTTTAAGGCAATTCTTGTGCTCGCACCCGTTAGTCGAGCGACGACCCTGAGGACGACCCAAAGCAATTGTTCTTCCTCAATCTTTTGTGAAGGGAAACCTATTGGCGCGGGCCCACAAACCGTTTAGACACGGTGGGTTTCGATACAGCGCCATATTTTCATGTCAAATCATCAATTCGGAAAAATCGTTGCAAAGCTATCCAAGTTCGGGAGACGCGGCAGCGTCATCCCCTTTTGACAATGATCCGCGTCTTAACCTAACCCCAGAGCAGGCCAATGTTTACTACAAACTTTCAATGCCTAGTCTGCAGCTGGCCTCCGGACTCAATGAACCAATGGCCACCGGAAGGAAGCCTGAAACCCGGAGCAACTTACGGCAAGAAAGTGTTAGCCACGACAGTTTAGGGTGTGTCTTACCAGAGTAGCCACTCCACGAACAGCGAAAAAAGCATGGGACTTCTATTGAGGAGGCGACACAGGTCTGAGGGGGTACTAATAATGGGGCGAGCCCAGATGATTTTCCATGGTCCTGTTTCGTGCGATGCATTAATTTGGATTCACATCACCCATTACAATGTATAAATGTGATAAGGGTATACTGCGTGGTACCCGCCATTGCCACGGTGTGTAAATATTTTGTCTACTTTGATGACCGTATACGTGCCTATGTTTTGCCTGAATAAATGTTGGAGTGTTCAATACATCCTTCGGCGATAAGTTCGATTCTTTTATTAATGGATCGTCAGGAGTCCCTCATGTCAAGAAAAGATAGGGAGAATAAAAGGTCACCATTTGGTTTACTACTTGGTAAAGTGATGATCGGATTTACAACTAGGTACATTCGCCCGGCGTGTTTGCAAACCAATCAGGCTCTACCCATTAAGAAATCGGTAATAGCCTGGGATCAAAATGGGAAAAATCACCTCCACCTAGCACCAAGGATTTAATTGGCGAGAAACTTACACAATCCATCAAGGCAACGCCGCAGCGGCGAACGGCAAATCTAATCTTTGATTTAATCTTGAAATTCATAGTTTAGGCTTGTTTAGTGGTTGGTGCACGGCTACGTTCAAATTTATTCCCGCTAGCTAAAAACCCTGGGGATTGAGCTCCAGGTGTTCCCTTAAGCTATCCGTTCGGCGAGGAACCTCTAGTGGAATCAACCAACGCCCCGCGTATCCGACTGAAACAAGGAACCGCACCTCCATCTAGGATTTAAATAGAATTGAGGGAAAGGCGAGTCAGCCTTATTACCTGTGAGCAGGCTTAGGGGTTGACTCTCCCTCAGGGGGACCTTCATGCCATTAGACACGTGCGCCAAAATAGGGGCCAGGCCGAACACCCTGGTTAACCCGCCGGCAGCCTGCTAAGCTAAGCGGTTCCCTTAGGTCATCGCATAGATCGCCGGGGAGTCGTGGAAGCCGGGGTTGTCCGGGCACCACGCCAAGAAAAATGGTGGTGCAGCTGGGATCCCTTAGGGCCAGAACTGGTCCTAGTATAATATAACCATGCCTTGACCTGTACTATAAATCGATGCTTTTACTTGTACCATGATTCGTGTCCCTTTTCTATTGAACAAATCCAGTCGAGTCCTCTAGCCTTGGTGGTAGCAGTAGTACGCCGTTGATTTTGTTCGCACTTTTGTCACTCTAGCGGCGGGCCCGGCTTTCTTGTCCCCGCCTGGACGGCACGCACCAAATCCAGCACGCCGCACGAATTTTCTTCTCCCTCCACGTATTTTCCATTAAATAATTATAGCGCCGCGCGGTATAGAGAGCGAATTTAGAAGCGCGAGAAAACACATGACCCGGCACATTACTGAATTGGTTCTTGCTGACGTTGGACGCCTCGGGTATAGGTTTTGGTCCGGTATCTCCGGAAATGTCTTCGCTCGTGCCGCCCCCCCCCCTTTTGCAAATGGACAAGGGAAAGAAAGAAAGAATTGTTAGAATGTTACCGTTTTAATCCGTGTTGTCTTGTATATTACTGCGATCTCATAACCTCAAAACCTCAAATACCAGTCTTGAGGTACATAACCTCAAATAAAGTCTTGAAATCATTCGATGTGTCCCGTGTTGTTCATCCGCAAGCGCAATAAGTGCGTCCGAATGGTCTGGCCAATCCCACGTGCCACCGCCTGAGGATGAGAATATCCCAAGCCCTGACACGTGCGGTTCGCCACCAGTGTTTGCATACAAGGATAACAGAATTATGGCCAGAGTTATCCAAAAATTATCTACCCAATTCGGTCGCCAAAATATCACACTCAGATCTCATATAAAATTTATTAGGAAAACTTGATCACCGCATATGAATGCGGAAAAAAGTTGTCAAATTACTAACTAGATCGTCCGACGTTAAACTCTCAGGGAATGTCGGAACCCTGTGGGGGCCACATAGTCTACAAACAGTTGAAGTGCTCGACAGGGAATAAATTGAGTGGAATCCAAAATTCACATAGTACCCTTAAACTTTAGACATTATGACCTGAGAGCAGGTTTCGGTGTCAACCTCCCTGGGAGACATCAGTAATCATGCCAAAATGCTATACACATGCGCAACCAATCGAACGCGGTCCGAACACACCTCGTGAATCCATAGATTCTTGGGTCTGACGAAGAAAAGTGACAAAATTACATAATTTCCGTTCCACTCTTGAGGTTATGATAGCCGGGGTCGTATGGGCATGGTGTTAGGAAGTTGCGCCATGCAGCTGCGTCCCGTTATGACACACTCAACCTATCGTAAACGAGTCATGATAATATAACCAAAACGATATGTTACCTTGCTTGCAGAGGTCGTCAAACGGCACGTCACATGAAGGACAGTTATTTCTGACTAGCTTTCTTTTCTGCATGTCGAAACACCTTTGCGAAATCGATGCTGCCCCAGAAGACACTTCGCTCAACTCAAGCCATAAGCGTCTTCTGTAAAACACATATCTCGCCAATGAATTGTGTCCTCGAAGTAAACGAGACACGCTTCTTCTGCTCGATCCGAACCTGTCATCTTTTACAAGCCGGGTCATTCAACGGAAACAGTGTGGAATGCTAAAGAACGTGGACGTTGTTACATTCCTGTCTTAACTCATTTATCGGCTGCTTTCGACAAGGTCACCACTGAGATTCTTTTCGAACGGCTTCTCTGTCGCGTCAAGTCTTCAGAGTTAACGTGTTAACGGTCACCAGCTGACCGCTTATTCGGCTTTGGCGTACCGAACAATGCTCGACCCGCCGACAAGTTGTATGAGATGTTCCGGTTCTCGGGCCACTGCTTTTCTCCTGCTATGTGTCTCAATTAGCTTCTGCACTGAAACGTTACCAGGACGTATTCTATGCATTTTTCCTTGATGATCTACGACTCAGTATCTAGTGCAAGTAATACAGTGGCACATCATTTGTGTCTTGCAGCCCAGGTGCAACAAAGTGTATCTTTTTACAGTAAGGTTATGGATGACTTCAAGTCGCTTGGCATTCCACAACACTAAGCTCGAAATCATAAGTCTCTCTGCCCCTCCTCCACGAGACGACAAGCAGCTATGAGACAGTCGACTCAACAACTTGATGCCACACCCCTCTTGGGTGATGTCCCATCCTGAGGAATCTATGAAATATTCTTCGCTGGTTAACACAGGAGTCTATCAAAGCTGTGGTAATTACACAGGCACGGATCGTTTGTGCTGTTGTACCTACTATTTAATTGCACGGCTTCAACAAGTCCAGAATTGCGCTGTCAGGTTCGTGTATCTATACCCTCACGATGACCTCCAACTTGAATTCGCAAACTGCATTGGATTCCAGTGCGCCATCGTGTCATTTTCAAGCATCTGAGTGTATTCACGATACAGTTACTGCATAAACGCACCTTCGCAACTGTCAAATCATGCTCGTGTTCACTAAACTATAAATACTGATGACAAAAACGTGAACGTGGATTTTCAGGCTTCTCGCAATTTTGACCAAGAGAACAAGCCCGATATTCGCAGTCACCAAAAGTGGACTGACGCATTAATAATTGAGCTGAGCTGTACTAATACTCAGCGGCTCAAGCTTCTGAAAGGGAGGGGATGTCAGTGGTGCCACAATAATTTGGTCGGAAACGCGCAAGATCGAAATGGGATATATTAATGTAATATACAACAGTAAACTACATAGCTAATGGTGGAATCAGTATTCAATTTAATTTTGCTATCATTTTTGTAAGAAATGCCATGTTATATATAGTCCTAAGTGGTGAAATTGGTAGTAAAATTGTTTAATTTAACGATCGAGCAATTACTTCTTATTTCTGTGCGGAACATTGTAGTACTTGCAGATTTTAAAATATACAACACATATTTTTCTGTTATGATTTTCACGAACTAATTTGTGAGTATATAAAAGTATATATATACATACATATGTAATTACATTATCAATACACCGAACAGCGCATAATCCACACATTACATATACGTAGTCATATAATTACACATGTATAATTATATAATCCGTATGTGAATATGTGCCCTACTGAATATTTGTTTGCTTGTGTATGTGTTGTTGTGTTTATGTGCATCAATTTTACTGGTGTTTGTTTTGGAGTATGATGTTGTAATCTAGTTCGCATATTTCATTCTTAAATTTTTATTTCTAACATTTTATTCACTTTGGTAGTAAATTTCAAGCATAACGGCAATGTCTTAAACTTTCGCTTAACTGCTTACTTCATCTTTGATTTAATATTTCGAAACGGTTTGGCATTCTTTAAGATAGCTTTGACAAATCTATTTTCTCATTTATATCTGACCTGGCAGCTACATACGTCTTTCACTAAAATTTTCACAATTTAGTTGAATTTTTAGTAACGCAAAATAGTTATATTTGGAGTTTGCGCCGAATGTCAATTGACTGAACTTGACGGCCAATTTTTATTCGAAATTACAAAATAGATGACTAGTGGAGTCACTATAAGGTTACTCGCGCAATTTTGTTACCCGGCTTAATTTCAAATGCCCACATTTACAGAATCTTTTTTTGTTTGGTATTAACACGTCATAACACAAAAATGTTATCTAGGTGTGTAACACGTTTATATATATCTGGCTTTTCCATTCGCCGAAATATTTTTCAATGATCAAGAATTGGGGCCTGTGGGTTAGAATCAGTGCTGCCGGCTATGGCTAAGGGCCGTAAAATTCAATGTAATTCCGGTTTATCCTAAGGTTGACGAATCAGAAATTGTCAGAATTTGGTATTGTATAAAACTGAAATAGTTAATTAACTTTTAATTATTGTTAAGACAATTAAAATTAGGTCGAAACAGCTTTTAAGCAAATTTTATCGTCATTTGTTCAGATTTTATAGTTTTTAGGAAAATATTGGGTTGTATTGCAAACATAAGTGCTTTACGGTGTAGCAGCGAAAATTTCCCGTCGATACGGAACTGTGCGGGGCCCAAACTTTGCCAGGGTTTTTTCGCCTATGAAACTAGGGGTCAGACATTACAGATTGAGGTAGTAACTAGGCGTGAAGATTAAGCTTTTGCAAATATGGAAATTTTTTCAAAAATTCGGCAAAATGTTAGAATGAGCAAAATTTTAGCAAAAAATTCTGGAAAATCACCAAAAATTAAACAAGTATTAGTAGAAATTGAGCAAATTAGGCTGAGTTTTAGCAATAATTTAGAGAAATTAGAAGTATATATGTATTGAAGAAAAATTTGTGGAGGTTTTGAACGAAAATTTATCAGTTATTGGGAGGGGAGGTGACTTTTAATGGCCAAGCAATGCCAATGAGGGAAGAGCTCCCATTCTCCGTATATATAAAATATGAGAATGCACTATATAAGCAATTCATTTTGTTCTTTCGTGTTTTCGCCAGTGGACAAGGCAGGTTTTTTCAAATCTGGAAGCCTTTGGCTCAGTAATAATTGTTCAGTTCATAATTTTCAGTGAACACACTTATACAGTATCAGCTGATACACGTCATTTCGGTGCATAAAATTTATGCCATCAAAAATTTTCATCAGCTTATTTTGGTATATATATAGTTACGATTTAAATCTTGACCATTAACACGACCTAAGCATATTCATATCTACTATATTCGCTGTTTTTTACGCACAACCTGTTTTGCTACAGTTTACATGTGTAATTTAAAAGAGATTGTTAAAAATACTACGCAGAACTCATGCATTATGTAAAAGAAATTTTTAAAGCTCGTCTTTGCGTGCTCCGTTTCATTTTTTTGGCTTTTTGCAATAATTATGAATGCTATAGTGTGTATAGGTTGTATTATAGGCTGCTGAATCAGGTGGATATTTGCGTTTGCAGTAGGCCCTGTGCCGGGGGCCTACTCGGGAAAAGTCGTTTCCAAGATAAGAGTTTATTTCAAAGTCGTGGTCGTTAAACTTCTATAGCTTCCATGTGGTCAGCCATTGAGAGAAGAAATAAGATTTCTCTTGTTTTCTAAATGTCCTAAGAATAACAATAACTGTGTCATGTTTCGTTTAATGTTTATATATCTGGCTTCTTCAAACCGGGGAGGGTTTCATTAACGGTTTTGACGTTTGATTGATTTGTTAATCGGTACGACGTGCGGTATGGTTTTTTTAAACTCCGTCAGTGGGTTTGAAACTTTTTGCAGTTACAGTTGTGCAAATTGCGTGATATTGAATGTGACTGCCCCTAATTGAATGAAGACTGGCTTGGTTTTTTTTGTATTTCTTTTGGCCGAGCTAGTTAACAGTGCTGAATATGCTGGCCTATTGTACCGACTGTGCCTAGTGGTTAAGTAGCTATATATAATCTATTTTTGCTTTGTAGGATCTCCACTTCTAGTTGTAAATGAAAAGTTTAGATATATGCTGGTCGGCATATTTTGCAGTTGTCGCTCGTTTTTGTGCCATCAACACTGTTGTATTTTAGTTTCAGATCAACAGAATAGTCGCTTAGCACAGAAGTGTAGTGCATAGATTAGATTAAACCATAAATTATTAAAGAATAATAGTAGACAACTACAATTATTGTAGCACGTACAAACTGCTTCATTTATTGTCAAATAAACCGGATCGACGTGGTGGGATCGTCAAATGTCAAACAACCATGAAGACGCCGATGCGTACTCTTCAGCTGCAACAACAGCGATCGATCAGCACAGTCCAACGTCAGCTGCTGCAGAGGATGACGAGAAAGCCAACGACTCGAATGCGGGCAACGATCCGGGGTTAGTCAGAATATTTGACGAGTAAATAACTTACTGATATAGATTTCAGCAGCTCTCAGTCTAGTGATACTGAGCGTTTTCTTTACTTTCGGTCAGATTGTTGCGAAATAATTCTGATTTTATGTTCCAGTTCAGCTGCTAATTGAATGCGTTGCTTGGTATATATCGGCGACTCAGCGGACCGACACAGTCGAAAGCAAGGCACAACTGACTTTTCGAGTTAGCTGGTCCATTTATAGCAGATTGATGGACCCTTTGTTAATTATAATATCGGCATTTACCAATAAAAATTTATAGGTATACAGTTTGTCGATTTTTAAGATTTCAATTTTTTATACGAAGCTAGTATAATGGAAAGAAATGTGCTAAGCACCGGTTATTTTATCTACCGAATCAAAATTCAAGTGAATCGCAAATGTTTCATCATTAGTAATGTTGTGTTTTCGATATTTTAGTGAATGAAAATATCAAATCACGGTTTTGTAAAAAATCTTGTTTGCATAATTTTATAGTGTCCGCATGTTGTAAAACAGTGTAGGGATGGGTGATCTTAATTGTATATTTAGTTTTCTTAATTATATTCAGCGTATATTGTTAAGTAGAACTTTGTTTCGTGGACATTTTGTTTTCTTGTTTTTAGTGAGCGGGTGTTCAAACAATCTATTCCTATTCTATAGACGTGAATGTGGATATTAGTATATACGTATTGTTTTAAACATTTAGCTGAGTGGCATAATATAAGACATTGCTGTAGGTCGATAAAACTATTCATTTTTCCTCACCGTAGCAAGTTTTCGTAAGAAAACATTTTCTTGTCATTAGGAACTGTAAGAGCATTTTAAATTAGATATGCCCTTATTCTGACCTGATTTGTTTTCTACTCCGCATAAGGCCAAAATATACTATTGCTTCAGCTTAAGAACCAGCCGTACGTACTCTTCCACCGGTAGTGATATTCTAATTTGTGTTATGAAACACTGACAATAATTAGCAATACGCTATACCAGATAAAGAATTGGCATAAGCTTTGTATTGTTGGCGTTTGAGTATGCTCATATGGTAGATATAAGAGATCTCCAAATATTATGCAGCCAACGTTTTAGGCGAATAATCAGTTGGCATTACAGTAGATGAGAAAACCGTTCTCGCAGCAGTTTAAAATTTTCAGGATTTTATAAATCTCGGGGCATTAATCAAATTCGAAACATTAAATAATTATATTAGTTTGTTATAAAAGAAGCATCGCTGATTCTGAAGCAATCCAGTTTAAGCGACGTAAGATGTTTGGGTTTGGGAGAATAACTGAAAAGATGGGGAGGAACTTCCGACTCATGACAAATTAGGACAAATTATGACAAATATATACTTCAGAACATACATACCATCACTTATATTATTTGATGTGGTGATATATTTTTGATATTTTGTCGGCTCGACAAAATCATTTTCATGCCGCAAATGGTTATAATGGTGTTGTTTTTGGAATTTCAGAAAGATGTTCATCGGTGGACTGAGTTGGCAGACAACGCCAGGTACATACCGATTGATTTTTGAGTTTTAGTTTAGTTTAATAGATGTTTTTGTACTACTCGTCAATATTGACGTTCCAGTCGAAAGCAATTCGTTCTAGAAAATAGAATTTTATTATTAACCCATGAATGCCTACAGTTATCCGCCAAAAATTGAATGCGTTGTTCTGACTAAATTTGAGTAATACTGCACGATTGTATGCGTGTTGTTGTACACTCGCATTGCGAGGAGCCTTAGGGATCTCAGCAATAGCTCCGACATAGCTCAAGGGTTAGTAACTGTGACTTGCACCCAAGCCTTCGTGGTTCTATACCTGTGGTGACCAAAATGCTCATCGATGCTCGAAATGTAAATTATTTCACTGCGTAAAGGATTAATTCTAGGTTTTCAGTGTTTTTGTCGGAGATTAAAAATAAAATTGTTTAAATATAAAGATATTCTTGGTTATATTCGCTGCCTTTGTTGTGCCGTAAACGGTGTGATACCAAAGAAATTGTGTTGTGTTTTCTATTAATAATCACTTTTTTAAAAATGTCAACCGAAATTTAACGATCGTGTGGTGTTATACTAGCAAACCTTGGTCAAATTTTTGTCCCTGTCATCTAAAAATTAAGCCATGTTTTGAGGAAAAAACTGTTGTTACAACTCGTTTCAAAGTTATTTTTTTCAGGGTTTTTTCAAACACGCGTTCGCTCAGTGGAAATATTCGAGTTTGTTCTAAGTGCAGCGCCTCTAAAATTTAGCTGCTATCTATATTTATAATGTAACATTCAGTGCGGCGCAGCTAACATAGCGCTGAAAATAACTAATTTGGATCAACTTTTAAGGCAAGCGCATCTTGAAATTGAGTGATACAAATTTGAGCTAGGCAAAAATAGTGGCAATTTTTAAAATAAAAATTTTAAGCCTAACTCATGTGATATGGCATAGTTTAGCAGTTTGTCATCGTTCAGTGCGGCGCAGCTAACATAGCGCTGAAAATAACTAATTTGGATCAACTTTTAAGGCAAGCGCATCTTGAAATTGAGTGATACAAATTTGAGCTAGGCAAAAATAGTGGCAATTTTTAAAATGAAAATTTTAAGCTTAACTCATGTGATATGGTATAGTTTGGCGTTTGTCATCGGGGGATTCTGATTTCTTTGGTCACAACAAAATGCATCAAATCGACATGCGATAGTGAAACTGTTTTAATAGTTAATGAAAATATATGTTGTCAGGTTGAGCGAAGCTCAATTACACTATCTTCTTCATCATTAGCCAATAACATCTTTTTAATTTAAAGTTGCTGTGACAATAATATTTAATCGAGAGTCAGTTGAATGTATTATATAAACGGTATATAGCTTTATATTTTATAGTTCCAGTTACAATTACCTTCGCCTGCATGGATTTGAGTGTTTGGACCCGTCTTTCATGATGCGCATTGTATAGCAAATTAATACAATGTAGCTACTGCTGGCTTGTATAATTTGTGGTTGTCGGACGAGCTCCCTGTCGTTTCTCGTTTGCCCTGGGAAAAATGGGTTCTTCTCAGTTCGTGCCGCTTCGAAAAAATTAGGTGTTCTCTGGTTCAGTTCCTCTCGACCATTTTATGCCTGTCCAAAGTGGGGGACCTCTACTTTCCAATTCCCCCATTTCCGTTCTCACCATCCATGTTCAACTACATCAAAATTTTTTTGTCAGTAACTTTATGTTTTTGTATGCATAATGTTTTTGGAACATTAATTACCCCTATTTCTAATGCTAAAACGGTTTATAGCTTGAAAATACATGCACGGCAGTAAATCTACATGCAAATAAGGAAATAGTTAGTATTGTTAAGCACAGTTTATCCCCCACTTTGAAATTTCCGCGAGAATGGATATTACCACAACCCCACTTTTCGGAGGACTGCGAACAGGCCAAATTTTTTACATCACCTTTGTAAAGTAACATAAAAATTGACGAAATTTTATACAAAATCCCATTCCAAAAATAGATTAAACTACTTAAAATACAGTAAACGATGCTGTTTACCTGAGTCGAAACTTTTTTGCAGCATTTCTGAGGCCATTATTAACTAATTTAGTCGTTTCTTTTCAACTAATTCATCGAATTTTGAAAACTCTTAAGCGTTCGGAGCTCGTGATAGAGCCAGGGAATGGCTTAGGCTTAATTTAACGCCCCTGGTTCCGAAGCAGGTGTTTGGCGTCATCTCCATGGCAAAATTTTCGGTGAATGGATAATTTATTTACTCGTTGGTTGTGATTATAAACCGTTTATTTTCAGACGGCCTTCGTGAATATTTTTCGAAATTTGGCGAAGTCCGGGACGCGATGGTCATGCGTGATCCAACTACGAAACGTGCACGGTACGTTAAACTAAATATACCGGGTTTTATTTTATTCTTATTATTAGAGTGGTTTTTAATCCAAGCGATTCTTCAATTAGCGTTCAAATGTGCAGAAAAATTTGTCTGTGTGCCTCGCACATGGCTCATCATTGTGCTGATCCAAATACTGCATTGGATTGCCATCGTTTACGACATTGTTCGTCGTTTCCCAGCCTCCAATTTCAACTGTTATTTCATACTTCGGTAGCGAGTCATACACATCCAACGATCCTGGCGACTCAACATGGTGTCTTTTTCTTATAGAAATTACATTAAAGTTTGTCTTGTAATATTGCCAAAGCTTATATTTTGGTACAGATGCCTAGCTATATATATTTTATACCACGAAGTCTAAGTTGCTGTGCTTGAGGAAACGAAATTTTAATGTTGTTGCCTTGCCTTAATTTTAATGTTTTGATGTTATTAAGACTTTGCTAATGTTGTGGCCACGACACATTCTGGTAACGACTACACGTAGCTCTTGTTTTAAATTTAGAGCTATTCTAAACACCGACGGGCTCGCACTACTATAATGTGATTTATAGTTTTTGCTCAAATTATGCGAAATCGAGAAATCCTGCTAAAATAATTTAATCTTGCGATTCAAAGGCAAAGGGGGTCGATACCCATGCGACCCTCAATGGCTATGCCCTGTTTCTAAAAATGGATTTGAGGTTTCTGTTTTCGTTGTTTCAGGGGGTTTGGCTTTATTACATTTGCTGATCCGTCGAGCATTGAAAACGTCCTGGTCGAGCCTGAACATGAGCTGGATGGAAAAAAGGTAAGCTCATCGTTCGATGAAAATTTTGTTGTATGTTATGGATCCGCTGTTTTAAGCTGTGTGGAATAATGCGCACAACTGGATTCTGAAAATTACACTGAGCGCTGGAAATTGTTATTAAAAGATATTATTTTATTTCTGTATATTACTTGGCTTTGTGTTCACTGTACAATTTTTAATTTTATATATGATGCCACATAATACTCTATATGCATGGTTGCTTTGCCTTTGGTTGTTTGAATTTCATACGTGTATAAATATTAAATAATTATTTTCTCTGTTAATATCATTTGCAGAAATTACCGCCACAAAATCATACAATCTGCGGAAGAAACTGTACAAGTTTTCGTGTAAATATTTCCAACTGGTTTTATGTTAGCCCTCCCATCAGTTCTGTTGTCACTCGAACGTTAACTTGTCTAGTAACAATAGTTACAGCGATTAATGGCTATTTCGGATGTTGCGTAATTGCCAGAATACTTTGAATTTCAAAAGGTGATGGAACTATGGATTCGAACACATTTCACGTTCCGAATAATTTCACACAAAAACTGCAGTTGTCCTGCATATCGATCAGTGTCTAATGTTCAGGAATTATTTTGGTTTTAGATTGATCCAAAAGTTGCCTTTCCGAAACGCGTTCAGCCCAAGGTAAGTTGGATTTTCGTTTTGGCACCGTTTCTCTGCGCAAAAATACGGACTGACCTCTCTGCAGGATCAAATTGTACTTTTAGGCTTTGAGCTTGGGATCCCAGCTCCAACATGAGGGAGCCAGAAATATCTGGGGGCGTCCTTCTTGTTAAAATACCCGTTGACGGGGCGACCTGATGGAATATCGAAATCAGAGACACCCTTCTTCCCCCTGCGTGGAGAGGCTAGATAGATCAACGACATCGCGGCTGATTTAGGAAGCTGGTTTAATTTGTACCGTTTATCATTTATATCTGTCGTGGTACATCTCTGCGCCATTTGAGATTGATAGATAAATGGGCTATAGTCCTATAATTAATGTCGTACGATTTTTTAATGAGATTAATTTTTGTCTAATTCTCATATTAATTACTGTGACTCTTGACTCAAAAGAGGCGCAGTGGACTTTTTGTTGTTTTCCGTATTTGTAGTAGCTACTCTAATTAGGCTCAGGAATTAACTGTCATTGGGATTTGCCATAAACTGGAATAACATGAAAATTACTCATGTTTTAATCTTTTTGTCGATTTTTGTTGCAGTTTGACGCACCTTCAGCATGTTGAGCGTCATCGATAATTATTTGTTTTCGGTGATGTTTCTCAGTGTGGAACGGGATGTATTAACGTTGCTCCTAACGTGCAGTAGATTGGGACAATTACAATTATAAATTCTTGGCTTTTTCAATTGCGGAAATAATATGGGGATTTCAGTGGGGGCCCATGTTCATTCTCGGTGGAAAATCTCGAGTGGGGCAATCTCAATTTTTACGCATATTTTTTGCTTATTTTGGCCAATTTTAGGCATGTGTACACATTTTCGGCACTAATGATGTTAGGAGTCGTAGCCATCTTAAAATCACCTCTGAGGCTATTAGCATTTATTTTCACCCTTTAGTTTTATTTTTGTACATTGTTTTGTGTTCTGAAACTATATTGAACATGAAGGGACTTGATAGAGTGGAGAAGGTGTGAACATGGGGATTTTGGCGCATAGGATGGCGGAATCGCCAAACGTGGGGATCTGCCAATCCTCCTATAATGGAGTGGCCACAAGACTGTTTAACAGGCTTGAAAGAGATTGATCAGACCAACAGGCTATCTATGTTCCAACGTTAAAACGAAAATAGAATTCATGCAAAAAAACTTATGTGTGGATCATGCTGTGGCACTATGGTTACTAATGTAAATGTCAGTTCTCAACTCAGTAGTGGAAATAATAATTTCCCTATAGTCGATTATAGTAGCTAACGGCAATCACATTTACGATCGCAGCCTGTAACTACTTTTGTTAATACGATTGTGACTTCTATGCGATGACTTGAAACCCAGATATACTGCGAACGGTAGGGTCTTTTAGTTTAGCCCCCATCCCTTGGCGGAAATTGGTCAATTTTAAAGACAAAGTGATAATTTTGGTACCATTCGAGTCAGCCCGACGAGTTGATTTAGAAAACATCCATTTCGGTCTGGTTTATGACAAAAAATTTTTTTCATTTTTAGGCGTTCCCAAGGGTTCCCCATAGGTACCAAAAAATTCCGAAGGAAATTTCTCGATAAGTTTTATGTCAAATAGAATCCCGCATTAGCGAGCTGAGTTGAATAATTGTAAAATTAACCAAATAGGTTCGCGAGTAAAAGAGTTATTGCCATTTATGTGAAATTCTAAGCCTTGTGCTAAGCATTTACGTAAGCCGAAGTCGTTAACTTATGAACCGACTGTTCTGATTTTACTACCATTCAAAGCGGTTCGAATTATATATATAAAGTAATTATACATTCATCCGGAAATTTTTTTCCAAAATTTTGGGTACCATCGGGAACCTAAAAAAATTTTTTTGTCATAAAACTGACCGAACTGACCGATATTCTCAGAACCAGCTCGTCGAGCTCAGTCGAATTGTACCAGAATTATTCGCTGTGAGTGCTAAAGGAATTGACTCGAACAGAGTTTATTGCCGACAGTGCAATCTGCATGTGTCGACGAATTAATGTTTGTTCGTTCAAAACAGTGTGTACTATTTAACTGCGAGCAGCGAACTTTTAGACATGTGCCCAGCGAAGCCAGACGCAGTGTTATAAAAATTTTTATATTCACCTTTGTTTCACTAGAAAGCACGTAACAAGGGTATATTCTCTTTATGTCTAAATTTTGCATGTTTTGCCTTCATAATTTCTTTATACGAATATTATAGTGTCTCTGGCTTCATTGAGCACGTATTCTAAAGAACCTGACGAATCTGCCGCTTGGGACGCACCCGTAAACATTTTTTAAAGGTTTATATTAATGTATTAAAAATTTGTTAGACACCAGTTCACTCGTAAAACTACAATAATTAATTTTTGTTTATTTGTTATGAATAGAAATCGCAGTTGGGCGGAAACTTTGATCAGTAGCTAATATTGTATCGCCATGGGAATTTGTACGTTTGGAGGCTATGGGATCAGTTTAGGGAACGACCGAATACCTAATTTCACCGAATACCGAATATTCGGCCCCTACTATTTGTCCGAATACCGAATAGTTGTTAGCGACACCTATGTATGATGAGAAATCTATAACTCTATAAATCCACCACTGTATGTACATGCACCATGCAACAGGTCGTTTTATGTTGTGTTGCTGAGTCTATAGTTTTTGTTCGATGAATTTTTTGCTTTGTGCTCTCGTTTGCTAGGTTGAAGTTATAATTTTGTTTTTTATTGATTTTTTATAACTTCATTATCTGGAGAACGACGATAATTGGTGCGTGAAGTCATATCGTTAAAAAAGAACGGTTCATTGCGTGGTGTTCGGGGGCGGTAGACTTAGGGTTAGGCTTATGTAGGTATGTAGAACGGCATAGCATGATGTCTCACTTCACATACACGATGTGTCAAAGAAAACGAACAAATCCTGCTGCATTTAGACCACAAAGTATTAATTTCGCAACTGTTATGGCAGCGAGATAGTGCACGGCTGATGAAAAACATAACTGTGGTGATCAGAACATTCGATCCGGCTGCGAACTGAATTGATGAGTCTCAAACGCATCTTGTCTTACCAAAGTTGCAACACGTTGGACGTATTTAGCGGTTTGCAGCATAATTATCAGGACTCCGGCCGTAAAATTAGGATATCTGGAGGGCAGATTTCGACTCTATTTTTCAACTAACAGCGGCCAGTCAACTATTCGGTATTCGGCCGAATATTGCCAACTATTCGGCCGAATACCGAATACCTACTATTCGGCCGAATACCGAAAACCTACTATTCGGCCGAATACCGAATATTCGGTCGTTACCTAGATCTGTTATTTTTATTACTGTTTGAAACACATACCGAATTTTGCTCCGCCTGCAATTTATACCCAATTACAGTTTGAACAAGGAATATTCAATTTTTAGTGAACTGATGCCATATTTTTGGTAAGCGCACCCAGTTATGGTGCTTGTAGAAAGGGAAACCTAATTTTATGGAAACGGAACGAATTTTTTTAACTGGTTATCCACCTAAACATGAATCAGCCGCCTCCTGCCCCATAGGTTTTCACCCGTGCAGATGAATTTTCCGCGAAGTATTGTTTCTCAAGTCATATTTTTTTGTGATTGGATTTGCTATACCATCGTGCATTGTATTTAGTATCCTCCGTTATACTGTTATATACGTACTCTGTCGAACTTACTGTGGTAGTAATATATAATGCGGTTTGCAACAAGGGAAGAGTGGTGCCTGTCGCTATTAAAAATTTCCGCTGCGATGGATCAGTCAACGTAGATCTTGGGGGTGGGCGCCTATGAAATTTCCGCTGCGATGGATCAGTCAACGTAGATCTTGGGGGTGGGCGCCTATGAAATTTCCGCTGCGATGGATCAGGCAACGTAGATCTTGGGGGTGGGCGTCTATGAAATTTCCGCTGCGATGGATCAGTCAACGTAGATCTTCGGGGTGGGCGCCTATGAAATTTCCGCTGCGATGGATCAGTCAACGTAGATCTTGGGGGTGGGCGCCTATGAAATTTTCGCTGCGATGGATCAGTCAACGTAGATCTTGGGGGTGGGCGTCTATGAAATTTCCGCTGCGATGGATCAGTCAACGTAGATCTTGGGGGTGGGCGCCTATGAGATTTCCGCTGCGATGGATCAGTCTCAGTCAACGTAGATCTTGGGGGTGGGCGCCTATGAAATTTTGGGCTCAAAAACAACCACGGATATATCTAATTTTTGCTACAGCTACGGATACACATTATTATTGTTTTAGAACTGATGGATACTCAGTTTTACATAAATAAATACCTAATTTTAGGGAAATAGATTGTGGTGATTTATTAGGACAAATAATCATATTTTTATGGCATTAGATGACATATATATACTTGCTAAAAACGCTATACAAGCAGTAGTTTTACCTTAATTATACTCCAATTCGTCGGTGTTGTTTGGTCGCGATACCCCATGGGCCACATGAACGATGTAATCCATATAAAACGTTATAATTGTTTGTTTTTTCTAAAAATAGAATGTTTTATTGAAATGGAGTGAGCGAAGCGAGCGGAGTTTCCACAGACGGTTTTGGGGAAAATCGTAAAAAAAATTTGCCTGTTTCTGTCATTCATAACTCATGTTCTAATGGTTGCGTTTCGGTAAAAAATTTTTTATTCGATAGCAAACGTGACGAGAACATGCCCTTTAGTTGAATACGCACTACTACGACTTCAACTTCGGGGTCCAAATGGCAAAAAAATGTTTATAAGGGTTCTATGCCAAATCTGACCCTACGAGTACTAGTGTTGCAGAATTTCTCGTGATACAGAATTCGCATCGAAAATGGAGGCCGCATACAGAATCCGCTCATCTAGATCTACAATTTTGTGGACCACGAGTTTTGTAGCGCCACTCCCTTGGCCGCTGTAGGGCCGAATATGGTTCGTCGACCCTTTCCCAAAAGTGCAATTTTCACTTTTCGGCATGTTATTGTGTATTATTGGATGCCTATTAGGTTTCAGAGCACGCTGGATACAGTGGATTTGCTATTTAGATTATAACTCTACTATATTGTACGTTTTAATGGGGTTTTGACGATTTTACCGTCGACGAACGCAATTTTCGAAATGTCCATTTTCATTTGTTTGGTTAGATATTGCGTGCATGGTATTAAGAATGGTGTATAATTATATAGGTTTTTCTGAATGCCGAATACATTATTTGGTTATTGAATTCGGAGATGGAGAAGCGCTAGCTTCGGAATAGTAAGGTGCCAACAGATTTGATGTAGGATTCCTGGGTCAATTGGTATTTGGCTGAGGCCAAATTTGGGCCCGATGCCATATATAGTCATCCGAGACATTACCACTTCTAACGGTATATTAATAGATTTGTGGCTCAAAATAAGTTCATATGGGTATTCGTGGGTGCTGTTTTCAAATCGTCACTGTATTTAGACGTATGTCTTCGTGTAGATGTAGTTATATCAATGGGTGAGACAAGGCGAGTGGTGCGAAAGAGACGAGTATCATGCGGTCTGTAGCAAATTCTGTTTATGTTTTCTGTGCTACTGTGCTTTTGTTATGATTCTTATGTATATATAGATTACATAGATATATATGTTGTTTGCGATTCGTAAGCAGTTCTGAGGTATAGTTAACCTTCGTAGGGTGCGTATTAGATATCTGAATATCAGTTTTTGCTGCATCTGTGCCTTATTGAACAGCAGATTAATAAATATTTTTTAATGAATTATATCTTTGGTTCGTAACAGGAATATATTTTTAATGAGTTGTTCCGCTCTATGTTAACGTTGAAGTTTCTCATTTCTCCGAATTCATACACTTGCCATGTCGCCAAGATCCTAGTCTTTAGTCCAGCCAGTGTATTTGAAGTCTTTTCAGTGGGTTTAAGGTGAATGAAGCCGATTTCAAGAAATTAGTATGTCTTCAGTAGTTTGCTACGCGGCATCAGAAATAGTATATATAGAGGTTTTTCGGCATACTAGATAGAATAATTTTATTTAGTTATCTTGAGTACAGCGTGCATATTTCAAGTCATTGGTTTACAATGAGTTTAGGTTCAATGAACCAGATTTAAAGCATATAGTCTGTCTTCAGTTGCTTGGTTGCGTATTGCCTACAGGTCATCAAGAATTGTCTATATAGGTTTTCCGGTAGGCTGAATACGATGGTTTGGTCATATCGAGACCAGCACAAATACTTGATGCGTTGTCAGTCGACGAGGTTTTAGGATTTTCAATGGATTCAGGGTTCAAGAGGTTTTATGCTGGTATTTACATCAAATTCACCTGTTTTTGTATATTCACCTGTCCGCCTCGCTCGTCATTCGGTATGTTCATTTGTCATGGCCATCATTGATTGCGAGGCGATAAGACCCATTTATTAGGGCCTGAAAGAGTAAGAAAAACACGGCACCACACGGTTATAGCTCAGGCAGACAACCTGAGTCGTGGAGCAAACGCTTGAATGACGCCAGTGACGATGCCCCATCACCTGAGACGGTAGATTGTTCCAAGTATTAACCACCTGAGACGGTAGATTGTTCCAAATGTAGCTTGTTACAGATGATAAAATTAAATGATAACCTAAAAATACAATGAAACACACGTTCCGATTCACCCGCGCTCGCGAGTTACTAGTATGTATATTTACTTGATTTATATTATTATTATGTGGTGTTATTATCTGCGATTCCGCGTACATGGCTCGTTTGTGGCATAAATCGAATAAATCTAAATCGATTCGTGGGTACTTAATTGAACGACATTAATTTGTGTTTAGTCGAAGATCGTTCGATAATGATATTGCCTATGCGATCAATGTTAAGCGAACACAACTTTGATTATAACTGCGAAAGACGCATTGCTACGATGGTAGCCAATGATTTAGTTTAGGTCTACGTTGATTTTTAAACGGGCCCTTGAGATCTTAAATGCATCAAAACGGTCGCATTGTCATTATTATTGTTCAAATAATAGACCAATTGTCGCTGTGTTGGGAGTGGGTTGGTACAACGTTTGGTTATATAGCCGCAAAATAAGTTTTTCAATGAGCAAGCATTTCCTAAGACTTTCGTTGATATTGTATATATATCGCGACAATGCCCGTCGCGACACAAACTAGTTAAATTTGTGCATTTAATTGAATTATTTTTAAAAAATTATCTTATTTAAGGATATAGGTAATATTTGAAATTTTAAAGAATTGTTTCTTGGGTTTTAAAAGAATATTCTGGTGGTGCAAAAATCAAAGAAACTTCTTTTAAATTTCATGGAAACCTATTTTCAGTGTAGTTAAATTGTGTATACTCAGAGGCCCAGAATTTAACAACTTGTCCACGACAAGTTTCAAGTTTTAGATCTGTCATTGTTTTTTTGGTTTTATCTGATCATAATTATACTCTTGTTCCTTGTCGTATAACTGAAACATAGTAGTTTAATTACCTATCGTTAGCAAACAAAATATAGAAATTATGACGCCGGGATCCGATGCCATGTAACACCACAAACCTGCCTCGATACAGCAAATGTGATGTATAACATCTTTCTGGAAAACCATAAAATTTTATATTACCGTATATACACTAAATTTTGTTCGCATTGCATTTGTGGTTGCATCGTTGACTAGATATAATTTAACGTATTTTGTGAAAATCGGAATAAAAATTGCAAATTACGTATGTAAAATTTGTCCGTTTTTCCTGCATTTCAAGCATTCCCCAGCAATTAAGTTGGTTCCAACATACGCAGTTCATTGAAATATGTGTCGACTATGCCATAAAACCCACAGAGCCTTTGCGGATCTACTGGCCTTTCCTCAGGACCAAAATTCGAGGTTCTTTGAAGTGGGGCCACCAGCTCCAACCTGGGGAACTAGAAATACATGTGGGAATGTCTGCCGCGTTCGTGTGTGGAAAACAGTGCACCTCTGGTCAACTGAGAAGTATTATATTGCATTTTATCGTGTTTTTCATGTCTTCATGATATGCATATATAGTTGTTTCTGTTGCATATTTATTGTTTACTAAAAATCGTGCCTACTTCTGCATGCTGCATTTCATTTTACTTTGAATTTTGTCACTGTAACAGATGAGTTCTTGCTTCGGTCGAGGTGGAATTAGAAAAAGTTTTCAAGAATTTTGGAGATGTGTTTGCTCACGATATCAGGAGTATTCTAACTGTACGCCATGCTTAAGCCTAATAGCTACTGTCGTATCACTAATACCGGTGAATTTAGTTTATGATTAAACGTCTCGGTTTTTATTTATAAAATGTAACCAAAATGTCATGAATAGTCCAAAATATAAGTTGCGGTATTGAGTTTTGTTATAATCGTTTACTGTTAGGACGGTGATTTTTGATGCCATTTCAAAATACCTAGGGGAATTGTCGAAACGCTATGGACCCCGTCTCATCTGAGTGGAGAGGCCAGGTTTGTTTGAATTGGCTCCGGGTGAGGTCCCCCGCATCGCAGTTATAGGCCGACAATAGATTTTTAGAATTGTAGCTGTCTCAGGAGAGCGATGTTTTGTGTGCAGTAGTTAAGCTACTACACTGCACCGTGTTAAAATTCATGTTAACATCTTATATACATTTAACGTTTCTGTTTAAAAAATACAAAAACTTAGAATAATTATATATTATACTATACGTGGTCGTGCCCATTAAAAAGTCATTGTGCACGTCACTGCAAAGATATGAAACGCAAAGTTCGTACATTTGAGTCTCGAAAAAGTCGGTGGGCTAAATGTGTCCCTCCCGTGACCACTGTTCACCACAATAATGATCTGAGCTTCTCAATGAACCCCAAATTTTAATTGTCCGCTGTTGTATGATCTATGTTTTATACAGAACATAAAACAACAAAAAACCGACTTCATTTCATAATAATAGTTTGTACCAAAGTTTTTTTGGAAAGGCGCGGCTTGGTACAGGTCGTGGCCGTGGAGTTTGGGTATCCGATTGTATACCATCGCTCAGTTGAGGCCATATTGTTAGTCTTGTTTTTTCAGAAAACAGATCACTCTTCGATTCCTTGAAATCATCACTGTATCCTCGCTCTCCGTCTAAGACTACAACTACTCAGCCCGATTTTTCAGGTTTTCGTCGTATATACCCAGACCTATGTCGTCGGCGTTTACGCAAATGTTTTCTTGCTTATAGCGGCCGGTCTTTTATGTTTCTCACCGCTTGTTCTGTATTTTTCAACAGGCGCAGTTGTTGTTTTTTATTCGGCAATAAACGGAAAACATTTTATTTTACGTTATAATAAATTGGAAGAGATGAGGTAATAGCGCGAACCAAATGAGTTATGAGCGTCGCGGAGTGTTTTACAAAAATGCCATCGGTGACGAAGGAAAGGGCTCTAGGCACCTCGGCTGTACAAAAGTGTTATGGTGACTGGGTCTGTTGCTTAAAAATGATCGACTAGCGATTTTATCGTCGTGGCCAAATTAATCATGGAGGGCGAGCGGAGGTTGGTGAATTATTACGGAAAGATATGACCGCCGACCGACATTAAGGTAGTTAAACGTTGCTGTACTGCGAAGAATCGGTATATATAAACTGAATTTGCTTATATTATAAGACAAGAGAGCATAGGAGAAGAGTACGACAGTTGACAGGAGTAAAATGTATACCCGTGATTGATGACCCGGCCATTTTCGGCCTTACACGCCTCATTTTTTGGGACGGGTAAAATTTACTGGCACTCTCGAGCTCGGACACGTTTCGTTTTGTGGAGGGGCCTTTACTGCCCCTTCTCAGTTTTAGCGGAGTCCGTTGAACCCATCACCGTTGATCAGCCGAGCTGCTACAAAAGTATATTATATACACCGGAGAAGTGTTAAAAATGTTCAGTTTTTTCTATTTTTCATTGTATTCGAATTGTATAATGTCACACAAAAAATAGCATATCATTTTTGACACATCCTTTGATAATTTCGGCGCTTTTAACATAATTTGAAGGTGTGAACATATTTTAAGTTTACCAAATCTGGTTTGTTTCCGAATTGTTGGGTTTTTAGGTCTAACACTATGCTTCTCGCGTACTCTGTGTTTGATTTGTATATATATTACTTAAAAATTAACATATTTTAGCGATATATAGGGTTACTATGACGCTTTTAAAAGTAATTGTAAAACGTAACTCTCAAATATTTCAAGCGAACCATATAAAATGGGGTTTATGGCTGATGTAAAGCTAAATAACTTTGTGCTAAGCGAGCCTGTCGGAAGAGTTTACTGGTTATAAAATTGTAAACTATTAATTGCCGATGAAAACAAAGTTATATATAAACTTGCGTGTATAAACATAAATGTGTCAATATATGTCTATAGTTTTGCGCTTTTATGGTTTATTTTGAGTGTATTCGAAGCTGTCGGTTAGATATATTCGACCAGAATAGTTTTTTTTTAATTCAGTCTACTGAATGGAACGTACGAATAGAGGAATTTTTACTAACCAGAATTGTGGTAAAATTTGACAATGTTCGTTATTGGGTTTTTGAGATGACACACATAACTCAACTTTGTTGAAAGTTTGAAATCTCAGTTTGTTCCCATTCCAATTTGTGCACGAAGCACCCTTCCAAACCTTTCCGAAAAGGCGGGCCGAAGGGCTCGGGTCGGACCCGAAAAATCACATTATTGTATCTCGACAACCGGTGTAGATATGAGTCAAGTTAAACTCATTTTGTATATCAAATAAGCCTCTATATGATTATATATTTAATGCTTAGGTACCTGGTTCTCTCCAGATATACGATTTGGGGCAAAAGGGATTATTAAATGGCCCCAATGAGACCCTAAATACGAGAACGGTAATATCTCCGCAACCGTTCCAGCTATATGGGATTTTTTGTCTTATTTTGTAGAGCAACTTATCCTTAACGTACTTGCAGATTGTGAGTGCTTAAATGCACAATAAGCGGGTATATCTCTTTAACTATTCAAGCAAGATGGCAGAGATTTGGCTCAATTTGTAAGTTAATGCTCAATATAGCTGTGTAACTGTCGCTAAATAACTTATTCAACAGTCTGAATTCACCACCTTGAAGGGAAGCTACTAGTATATTACTGTGTATTAGAATCTGGCCCTATAACCCAAGTGTAAAAATTTTAGCGTAGATCCACGGACGAAATTGTTGCTCTATCTGACGGCTACCAGGCGTGACATCGAGTTGTGATAACGTCAGCGTTGACAAGTGTTGAAACCAGGTTGTTAGGCGCCAGCGTCAGCATTCGGTGCCTGCATGACTAGTCAGGCCTAGCCTGTGCCCATCACGGATGGCCGGACTCGGGTCGGGATGAGTACCGGTAACCACGTTAAATTTTGGCCATTATGCTCGTTATAAGTTTTGGTTTTGCGATTGGGCCCGATCGCCACGGGCAAAATATAAATTAACCAAATTTAATTACGGAGTTCGAAAAGGTCAACCCGGCATTACTAAGTGATGAGCTGATCGGCAATGCTACCACGATTCACCAAGATGTTTTAGAGTCTGCAAGAATTTAGACATATATAAGCTTGCTTATTGTAAGCCTTGCTGCATCGCGGTTTGTAAGCAGTCTCGGACTGAGGTCAAGCATGGATGTCGACCCCCCGGGGGCTCAATTCACTGGAAATTCAAGGATGCCAAGTCCAGTGAAAAATCACCCGCTGCTGAGTTGATTGCAAAATTTCCTATAGTCAGGTGTGGTTAACACTCATCTTGAATGGTGTAAAAAAGCAAAGAATCGCGGTTTTGACAATTATTTGCCAACGTTTTTGTCATTTAATCGATATCAAATTGTTAACTGACATCGACTTATTGGGTTTGTGCTCTGCATTTGATGTATTGTTATTATTTCGGCTGTGAATGGTGTTTTAATAAATGCGAGCTTTATTTGGTTATAACACCTACATAAACATAGACAACGTTAGTGGCATAAAAAATTAAAAGCACGTGTGGTACAGAAAAGACCTGCGTTCTTACTACAACAAATGACTGGTTTTTTTACTGTTCTTCTTGATCATTAAGAACTTGGTAACTTTTTCATCGTGGGTCCTCGAAGCGACCCCGCACACCCCTGTTTAGAATGAAACAGTATACCGCTGGCCTGATTTTTGAAAACAACTTGAAATCTCCGACCAAAATACAAATTAAAAGTCGGTTACTGCTGTATTTTGGCCCTCAAAAATTAATTTAAAGTTTGCTCATTTCTACTAATTCGCATTAGTAGAAGTTTTCGATATAACGCCAAACACGGCAGCTAATTTAGGTATTGAATGTTTGAAATTTGATTACTACCGGGAGATAGGCGTAGGGATTTCTCATAAGTTTTCTTGAAACTACTATCAGAAACTGTAGTATCAGACACACTTCATGTTTACCCAGTTGCAAGGATATATGTCCATGTCGATTGAATCGTTGAGTCATGGACCAAATTGGAGTGCTGTTGAACGGCTAATATATGATTAGTTGTGGGCGAAAACAGCAATGCATTAAGCTGTTTTTTTTGGAGAACAGGATTGAGTCACAAATTCGCATTGTTACCAGAATGTCATTCCAGATAACCGGGGTAAATGATTCGAAGCTGTTGGCCATTCGTCTAGAAGTGACGAGCTGACGTCGTTGATATAAGCGTTGGCTGATCCACAGCTGGAGTTTATTGATCAGACAACTGGGCGCATCTCTTCTTAAGCATTTTTAGACGAGACAAGCTAATTTAAACACAATACACTGGGGAAATAGGAAGCCAGTGCAAGTCCTGTAGGATAGGCTTGATGTAATCGGATCGTCGCGTGAAGCTGATGGTACGAGCTGCAGTATTCAGGGCTCTATAGATCCTGAACGTTATTTGTAACACTAATTCGCGGAACACTGCATAATATATTGCTTTCAATATATATAAATTTGGCCATGTGCAAGTTGTTGATTTATAATACATATTGACCAGTAATTGTATTAGGTTCAGAAGAACTTGGCTGTGTTGGAAAAACCGTGACTATAGTATGTTAATAGTTGCTAAGCAACCAGGTCTTGGTCTAGATGTACCGCTTCGAGGGATAGTGTAAATAGATAGCTGTGCGCTTCGAAAATAGACGTGTGAAACCAGCCGATACTGGCGTGGTAGGATAACCCTACAACGGACGTCGTTTTCACGGATGTACTGGATAATGTGTCGTTGGGCCCAAAATTCTAGGGGGTTTCTCGGTGCTCGGAAGGTACTTTTATGGGAGGTCTGGTAAGATTTTTAATACCCAAAAATACTCCACCTGGTGCAGCGTCAATATATATTGCACGCACATTACATCGTATTTAGTACAATTGTTGATCCAATCTGTGGATTAAAAACCGTGGGGGCGGGGGCAAAATGTACCGGGTCGATCGCCGCCCCCTGAAAAAAACACGGCTCACTACTGTCTTTCATTTAATACCAGCTATGATGATCGGTGAACATATCAAATTCATTTTTGTGTTAGTCCATTGTGGGCATCTAGGTTTTACGAGGAAATCGCGAAATGGTGAAATGTACGCATCGTGAAGGTTTGAAGAAGAATATTGCGCTAAAATCGTCAACGTGTCTAATGGCGCACGATTCTATTTCTGACTGGTCGCACAATTTTCCTTGCTTTGCTAATAATATATATATGCGAGTCGAACCTCATCTCGGTACCCTTCAATTTTCAATACTATGAAAATAAATATTTGGACATCACTGAAAAATTGTGGGTCTTTTCCCTGAATCTCTCTCAAACAAAGCAGAGCCGATTATTTTCCGCAAAAATTACATAGCTACTCCCATTCTACCGAGAAAGGTGGCTACAACGGATATATAGTCCCGACAATTTGACGCACAATGACATAGCTAGTGACTGCTATTTCGACAAAAATCAAACAAATGTAATCATCATTGTCTGTCGCTCGTTTAACTATTGTAAAGCTTTGTGAATTTGAAATATTAAGCACCGTTTTCTGCGATAGGGAGAGTGTTTTTAACGACGAAAAATAGAATTATAAGACAGTGATGATGGTTGACTTTTGACGGGAAACGATGCCGCTTTTTTTCAGCGTTTGTCAAGGCTGTAGTAGCTACAACAGCAGCTGCTGCAGCCAAAGGAAGTTCCACTTGCCACCGCCGTCGCTATGCGAAGAAGACTCCAAGGGTTGATTAGTTTTTTTGCTTTCGCTGTGTAAAAGACCGCCGTTGTGCTAACGTAGAAGCAGTGTACAATTGTTATAGTAAAGTTTGTTGCTTAATGCGACGAAGATTAAGACTAACAAGTCTCATATTTTTATACATTTGTAATTATAAATTTGCGACAATATCAGTTTTTATTTACATGTAGCTTATATATATATATACGTAATTATTATTTGTCATATTTTATTTTACATATAGCTGAAATATATTTATTAATTTATGTTTTTGGATGGGGCTTTTGACGTACATGGGTGAAGCTTATATTTTAGACCCTCTATAATATGTGTACATTTGTACATATTTTTCTCTATAATATAATGTGCTGTGTTTTTTGTCCATTTTTTGTATGTGGAAATGTGTATTTTTATTATTATTTACGTTATCTGTCAAATCAATCAAAACCGAAAAACTTGATGCTTGTTGAGGCTCGACAGAGGCGCGAGAACTGTTTTTTTCGGCATAATAATATAATGATGAGGATCAGACGAGCAGGGTCCGGTTATGTTTAGGACTACCTTAAATGGTAAAGTGTGAGATGGCAGCTGTGGCGGGTATTGCACGTTTAAGCTAACTTATTTACTAGCTACTGTATCTGTCCAGCGGTTTCACCCTTGGGTTCATCTTGTGTGGGTCATAGAGTAATAATGCCTTCTCTCGAGGGCAAGGCTTTACAATTTATCTTTGTGGCGGTGTCAAAATATGCGACACAACGCCTACGAAGGTCTGGGGTGACCTATCGTGCTGGATATTGGAGATGAGATCGAGCCGATATTTTCAGGCTCGGCTTGAGACCTATGGTTGCCGGATCAGCTCGACCATACTACGAGCCGGCTGGACTCAGCTACGGACCGGTTCGGTTCGTAAAGTTTGAGGAGCTTGGTGGTAATATTTTTCTTAATTTTGGTTATGGTGATTGTGCGTTTTTAAATCTGGCCTCTCCACAGGATCAAAGTTTTACCTGGCGAGAAACTGAAATATCGGGGGGCAATTTCTCCTCTCGAGCTATATTGAGGGAAAACCGTTTGGCCCAAGGTCCACTGCGTGGTCTTATATTTGGGTTTGATCATCTTTTTCATGACTTTGCCACATATATCGTTGGTTTTGTTACATTTTTATAATTTAGCCACTAAATGTCGATTTTCTGCAAGGCACACTTGGTTTCATGGATATTCTTGGATTTCGAAATTTGAGCAGGAGTATTGAATTAGAAGTGTGTTTGTTGGCGCGTTCACTTTTGATGGCGCCATAAAATGGCCGGGGGAAACTAAAATTTACTTAGAAGTAGCTCGAAAATTCTGGGGCCTTCGCCTCTGTGCGGAAAGGGCAGGCAGTATTCTAGCTAACCTCTATTCGCTTCGCGGGTCCCCCGAATGTAGGTCAGACTCGATAAGACGGACTATTTTATTGGGACCCAAAAATATTTGACATCATTGAAGAATTCGTTGAATTGGGAAAGTACCTAACGCTGGCATACCTGAACACAAAATGTTTTCCCTGGCAACAGTGACGACCTAGCCAGCAAACGTGATCGTTAACTGTGACCTGTCAGAGCCACTTGGTACGTCACACCTGATGGGCGATTGCCTTGAAGTGCGAATAATTTTAGCTTATAGGAGAAGCCAAGTCTATTGATTAGGAGGATTTTCATCTTTACATCCGCACTAAATACAAAACTAACAAAGTTGTGTACATAAATAGACAAATCTTATTATTTTTTGTCTGTATATATCTCGTTAAGCATAGTTGTGGTTTCAGCTTGTCACCAAAACGAAGAAGGTTTTTATCGGCGGTCTTTCAGCGACAACAACGCTCGAAGATATCAAGGCGTATTTCGACGGCTTCGGTAAGGTAATGTATCCCGCTATTATTGTTATTTATTTTATAGTTGTTGTCACTTTTTTAATCTTTTGTAAAATGTTTTAATCTTTTAAAAATTTTGTAAAAATGAAAGACGAAATCAGTTGAATTTTTCATTTCAAAATCATTTTTATTAGTTACTTGGTTTGACTTCATTTTCGTTTAGACGAAACCGATTTTAATTTGACTTTTTTGTTTGGATGTGATTTCGCTTGATCTGTAATTCCATATCAGCGTGACGAATTTTAATCAAGTAGTCGTTATCATACTATCTTATCATCAATTAAGTAAAGTTAAAACCAACTGATCATAACAGCCTGCTTAGGAATAAGTGTATCCGGTTAGCATAAAACATGGTTTTAAATTCCCCCAAAAGTTGATTCAAAACCAGTTTTTTTAACCCAGACGATCTAAAAAGATTTAACGTTCTAAAACGAGTGAATTTAATTTGATCTTTCAGGGAATGAATTTAAAACGAATTCATATTAATTGGAGAACCTAAAATAAAAATCAACTTCTGTTTTCCAAATTTTCTATTCCAAATTTTATTAAAATATAATTTTATCAGGCTGTAGTTATGGAGCGGGCCTAAAATTTTAATGTAGTGCTGGGTCGTATAGTTGTGTCTATTAATATTAGAATATTGTGTCTGACAACGCAAAGACTTCTTAACGTATCCAACTCATCAAAAGAACCCCGGCGATTAGTAGAAAGACGTATTAATTGACAGTCGCCAGGGTAGTTCGTATCGATATAGCCACGAGAAATACTTCAAACCAGACGCCGTATACTATTGTAATGTGTGTTAATAGTCCAATATTCCTTTCACCTCAGCAACACTAAAATGTATGTTATTTCCGGGCGAGGCACTGTATATTGCTATAGATGGCGGTTTTGTATATAGTTCTTGTTTGACCACACACCCGTTGTTTCGAATTGGTTCTTCGCCTGTTCTGCTTACACAAAAGATGAGAACATCGATCAGACAACAGAGAAAACTGTGAATTTCTTGTTTCCATTTTGAGACGAATGAAGTTGATTACTTTTATTATTCAATTAAGACTCCTTCTTCCTTCTTTGTCGTCGAGAACGGGAACGTGATAATGCTAACACTGGACCGGATCGATAATTAGTATAGAATTATTACAGAAGAGATAGGAAAGGTGTTGTACATGTTCGTCAAAAATATACTACGATCAGAGTATATAATATAAAGCAATTATATTATTATATATATTATATTATATTATAGCAATATTATATTATAAAGCAATTATTATTATACTCGTAATATTCATTGACATAGTGTGGACGTATTGTAGGAAACACGGAAAGTGTTGGCCTAAGTCAATACGCCTAGAAAACTAAAATAGTATACTAAACTAAAAAGGCCTACCGCTAATCACCCCTGTTACGACAGGCGAGCGGAGTATCACCAAAGTTCACTCTGTGATAGTCTCAACGTTAAACTGTATAGGTATTCAAAGATGAGTATTGAGAAAAATTAAGCCTGATACGCAGGCACGGGTAAATTGGTAACCTAAATTGCTGATGTTAAATTTCTTTAAAGTACATTTTGGGAAGCTTTAAGATTTAGTACAGTACGCGCCAGAAATGACCGTTGCATTTAGAGCGATCCGCGAGCAAGCTCACTCTAGATTTAGAAACTATTTCAATATATTGTATTTTTAGAACAAATTTGTTTCGAGAGAGCTACAGTCATTTTTTGGCGGGTACTATACATAATGTATTAAGTTAAATTTCGCCTCAAACATTAATGTTAACCTACCTACACTACGAGCCAGAAATGATGTCGCATTTCGATTTAGCGAGTGACTCACTCGAGATTTTGAAAGTGCTATTTAATTAATAATAAATTCTATTTTTAGAACAAATTTAATTCGAGTGAGCGACAGTCATTTTTGTACAGTACTGTAAGTACAATATCTCTTTATCTGTTAATTGCGTCAGTAATAATGCATCCATTTAGCTTTGTTTAAAATGTCTTAGTAAACAATGATGCAGTACTCGCTACTATTGACTGTCGCCTTACGAGCGAGCGGGCATCGACCCTACGGAGAAGGAACAAATACAAATCATAAAATTTTATTTTCCCACGATTCGGTTATTATTATTATTCGAGTACTATAGGACCCGCAGTGTCTAGTTTAGCATCATAATCACTGGAAGCTATAACATAACTACATCGAGACATTTTTTGTTAATCGCAATGTGATGGATACATTCTCAGACTACTTTCTTCGTAGCCCTCGGCTTATTAGTCAGTAATAAAACAAATGAATTTGCCAGGTTATGGTAAGCCAAACAAAGTGGTGCCCCGATGACTGGCGGAATTCTTATAGCTTCTTTTGAATGGGGAGGGTTAAGATTGGATATATAATATCGTAAAGAAACCCATCAGTATGAGATTTGGGAGGTTATATGTATTAATGGTGATCCTGGCCAATAGGTTTTCGGCATGCTGAACAAGGCAGTGCACCAATGTGTGTCGCAATTCTTATAGCTCCTACTGAATGGGGGAGGGTTAAGTTTGCTTTTGTAATGTCGTAAAGAAACCACCAGTATTATGAGTTTTGAGCGGTTGTATGCATTACTGGTGATATTGGCCATTAGTATTTCAGGGCCCACTGCAACCCGCACGTTCGTCGACACTGTCTACGAAGACAACCCTGTTATAGAGTGTAAACGGTGATTGCGTGGAAAATTAAGTTTGGACGGAAGGCGAAAGGTGACATGCTGTTGGGTCCCGCTAGGGCAAGATCCCGTCATAGGATTTGCGAAGAGCTTCATTAGTTACTTAGCTGAATGGTACCCGTTTGAAATATCGCAAGTAAAAACGCCCGAAGAATAATAGGTAATTATAATTACAGATATTGTTGGAATGTTGTAACAAGTAACTGTTTGCTGATTATTTTAGATTGAAGAAGCGATGCTAATGTACGATAAAACAACGCAACGTCATCGAGGTTAGTTAGCTATGTAATATTAGTGAGTTTTAGTTAATAATTATTATTACTTTGCCATCGCCATTTCTGACTAATCGTGCGAAAATTTGGTGTATTTTCGGAACATAATACAAATACTTTTACTTAAATTGTTTTTTGCGGCAAAGATCGACAGTTTTTAAAAACACAAAAATTTGTTTGCTTTTGGTGACAGACGCAGCTGTAAACCTTCGAGCCTTGGACATAATGGTGCTCGTGGTTGTTCTGTTCCCCCACGATTGATGGACATCCCCAAGGTTAAGGCTTTCGGCACTAAACCGGATGACTGAAATGTTGACGAAGAGACAGTTGGTGACTCCAAGGACAGAGTGTCTGTATATTTAACTTTGCAATGATGCAAACCAAACAATTCTTCTGTTTAAAAGGTTATTTTTCTAACAAAAACACAACTTTGTGGTTATATCATGTAGCTTTGAGTCATACATTCTAACGCTTAGAGGTCTCGGGGTGGCTGGTAGAGACCCTTTGGGGGAGGTCTTCCAGGCGGTTGCTAAAAATGTTGTTGTGATTACTTTCGCCAGAGCGCCGTCTTCGTTTTAGCTTAAAATTTCCCGCGTGCCTTGCGCGCGGGTTTAGGATGATATCCTTAGGGCTTCAGGGGAGCCCCCTTAACCCCTGCTTCGACAGGTATGCTTCAAAAACCCATTATTCTACCGAAATTCCAGTGGATGTTCAGCAACCCACAAATTTAATAATCCTGCGCTCACATGATTGTTCCTGCTTTAACTAGATCGTAGTGTTACCACGATGTTGGTGAAGGGCATGCGAAATTTCATGATTGATCGACATCTGAAGTTTCGTTGGATTTTCACTTGTGGTGATGTGGATTTTAAGCGACTTGAGACTCGCTTCACGGCGTTCCAGAAATAAATTGTGCCTATAACAGATATCAGGTGCTTTAACCCTGTCGACCAGTTACAGTAACAGTCGTTAGTCACGAAGTGTAATAATCTATGATTTTGTAGGATTTGATTGCTGCAGTTCTAGTTCCGGAATATTTATGATTGTCGAATTTTTTATATAAAGGGATACTGTTGCATACCAGTAAGCTTTACTGTGCCGATTCCTACAACATTTAAAAAGCACAGTATACGGATACGAACCGATGTTTTTTCACAACTCATCATTCAATCATTGTAATTTAGACACAAACACTTTTATAAACTATAAAATCTTTATCTTGTGAATAATAATTATTATAGTTAATTTCAGGTTTTGGATTTGTAACATTTCACGATGAAGACGTTGTGGAAAAAGTCTGTGAAATTCATTTCCACGAAATTAACGGGAAAATGGTAAGCGCTTTATGTTTTCGTGTTCACGGCAGAGTTTGGGAATAATCTGAGATTCTACCAATACAGGCCACAAATTTCGGATTTGGTGGTGTTCCCGTTAAATTCATTGTAACGCCAAATACGAATTTCATTAAGTTTCGCGAGGGAGTTATATAGCACTTATATTTCGCTAATTCAGATTTTTATGGTTAGGTCGGCTCAGAGCATATCCGCAATCCAGAACCTAAGTGTTTTAGTATCAAACGATTAAAAATGCTTCATGTATTAATAAAAATACTGGTATCATGCAAGGGACGGTGAATTGGAGCGAACGTGATTTCTTCTATTGTCAATATGTGTAATCGGCTGTAGCAGCCTTTGTGTTTCATGTATATTGAACGTGTGCGTTTTCTAAAACGCACGTTTAGCGCTGGATTCATTAATAAAAGCATGTCTTATAGGCGGTTTTAACGATGAAATTAAAGTGAAAAATACATAAAATTATATACTTTAGAGAAAACTACTGTTTTGTCATAATAAAATACAGGTAAAATTTATTATTAGTAGCCGAAAGTTTTTGAAGCTGCCCAGCATAGATGCGAATAGACGACCAACAGAAGTTATGACTCTCGCACTAAAGCAGTTTCGCCTATTTTAGTTACATACGCTATCGAAGTTGATCGGATGTTCTCGCGAATCCGCTGTTTATAGCTTCTGTCGAGCGATTAGTTGCAGATTTAAACTTTTAAATTGTTTTTTTCAATCAGTTCGTTTACATGGAACAACAGATTTCCATAACCAGCGCTGGGTAAAGCTTCTGTCGAGTTGGAGCAGTGAACTATGGTCGTATCTTGGGAAAGGAGCACTGAACCTTTATAGGTGCTGAAGTCGAAGTTACACTATCGAAGTTGATCGGGTGTTCTGGCAACTCCGCTGCTCATAGCTTCTGTGGAGCGATTATTTGCAGATCCCAAATTATTTTTTTCCCTTAGCTCAATTAGACGAACAACAAACTTCCATAACCAGCACTGGGTAAAGCTTTCGTCAAAAGGAACAACAAATTGTCATAACCAGGGCTGGGTAAAGCATTCGTCGAGTTGGGGCAGTGAAAAATTGTCGTATCTTGGGCAAGGAATGTTGGCAATAAATAGGTGTTGTAGTCAGCCAAAAACACAACCATGGTGAATATAATGGGTTATGGAAAAAAATGACGATAAAAAGTAACAACCCAATACTGGATGTAATATCGATTAGCAATGGCATAAGCCTAACGAAAAATAGCATTTCTTAGGAGATGTATAATTGGTGAACTTATTTTCAATGGGTAACATAGAATTTTGACCTATTGGGTAATCTTCTATTTATTATAATATCTTGATCTAGCTTCAGTATCAAGATAACTGAACTATCTTAATTTAACTTTGGTTATTGAAATAGTGTTGAATTTTTAGCAATACTTATTATTTAAATTTGAGGTGGAGTGTAAAAAAGCTCAGCCGAAGGAAGTGATGCTTCCGTTGACGCTGGCGAAAGGTCGAGCTGCTGCGGCACGTAGTATATACGGCGTGCCGACGGATACATTTTTCGGTGAGTCGCAGAAGCTGGAAATTGACATTTTGGGAAAATATGAGTAGTTAAGAATAAATTGAACACCGGCTTTCTTCGACATATTGTTGGAGTTCTGGCGGCAAACATCTTCATGTTGTAGACGTTTTTGCTGTGCCAAATTATTTGTAATAAATGTTGAACAAGTTGAATTTTATGTATATATATTTTGGCCTGATCGGGTATATTGAAACTATGCAGACAGTTATTTCTGTATTCCAAGTGTGGATTCAAACTGTTGTGTATAGTTCGTAAATAACTAGCTAATAATATCTAATCGATATTTAAATACCAGATGCTTGGTGGGGACAGTTAGAGTTTTTAAGGTTTTCTAATGTTCCAAGGACTCCGAAATATCGCGAGATGCAACAAAAGCGGTTGGAGTACGATTACGGAGTCTTGTGTGCTTTCTAGTCGCAAGCAGTACCGGTAAAATAGATAAACTGTAAAAGCAAAATTGGCATTATTTTGGTCCAGCATATATCGATTTGCACTCGTTGAAGTAGTTAGTAAGATTGGAGTGTCCTAAAAGCTCAATCCTTCAAGCCACTATGCGTAACAGACATACAAATAATATCATATACGTAGTTTCGCCGTAAAGTTGTTTCGTACAGAGTTTTGAGTACGACTTTGCAATTTTTATAAACACAGTGCTTATGTTGCTACAGTACGCGCCAAAACTGACCGTGACATTTCGAGCGAGTGGCTCACTCGAGATTTCGAAACTATTTAAATTAGGAATATATTCTATTTTTGCAACAAATTTATTTCGATCGAGTCTCGAGCGAGCATTGTATTTATGCCACACCATTTGGATTACTACACTGTTATAAATGAGTTGTGATCATTTATTAGCGACATGAGTATAACCATTTTACCAAAGTATATTACAATATCAACATATGGTTTCATTTTAGGCTAAAATATCTTTTTTATTGTCTCGTTCATTATAAAAGTTCTACCAAAGTAACATGAAGTGACTGTGTGCGGTATCAGGGTCGTATATATTATATTTTCAAATCATAGCAACAATGTGAGTTCGTCTTGGTTTTAATTATTTCAGACCTAATGACAGATTGCAATAAGATAATTATTCTATATGATATCCAATTTTTCTGCCTTTGATAACGACTCACGTACTGACGTGGGCTCTCCATTCGCTAAAAATTTTGCCAGGGGGCATGAACCGGAGGGAGGGGGTACCAGTTCTGAACCAGGGGGAACCGAAAAATGGCAGCCCCCACCTCCAATTTGCAGAGCGCAGCTGACGTCTCACGAACTGTTTCAAAAAAGTGATGTCATTCGAAGGATCAGCTCATCGTGCTTTTATTGGCCGTCTATTACTGAATAAAATTAGTTTTTGTGGAAAAACGTAGTTCATTTTAGCTTCTGGAAGCAATTTATGCCTCATTCAGTAAACCAATAGTGCCGGTAAAAATACAGAAGTTTAAACATTTTATTTAGCATGAAATAGAACCGTTTGTATTTTTGAGAGAGGTGTGTATAAATTGATTTTGTTGGCACAGGTCTAATAAAATACAGGCAGTTAAATTCACATAAAATCACATCGAACGATTTCGCGATATCGAGCGATATTTGTTTGAACCAAATTCGTTAAATTAAACGCGAACTAACATTGTTTGATCGCAGCTGTTTTTCTAAATTTGTTAAACTCTTCACAAACGATTGATTTTTGTTTAAACCAAATCGATCGAACAGTCGAAATTTTAAGCACTTATTTTTTTAATGAAACTGTAGGTCTACTTGCCTGCTATACTGGCCTATCCACAGCCCTGAAAAGTGGGGTAATTTTGGCCGCGCCATGTTCATTTTCAGGGGAAATGTCAAAATTGGGGGATAAATTTTACTTAAAATACTAAATACTTTCATATTTTCATGCTATACTGCTGTGTATGTATTTTCATGCTATAAAGCGACGTTTTAGCATTAGGAAGAGTGATAATTAATGTTTAAAAACATCTTGATTACAAAAAACATAAATTTTCACAGACAAAAATTTTGGGAATTTAATTGAACATGGGGAAAATCTCACGAACATGCGGGGATTTGAAAAGTGGTGGCGGGATTCCCCATCCCCCGCTGTGGACAGACCAGGTATCAATGGCTCTCGATAGGCCCGCCTGACTAGTTAATTTTATCACCTGTTTTGTTGTTATAGCCTACCCAACGATGCTGCCGAAAATGGGATATGGTGCTGGATTTTACAACAATTATGGTTAGTGCAAGTGATGCATCATTTTTTATTTTTAAAGACTAGATCATAGTTTGGGTTTTTTATATCGGCGAAACTATCGCGCGGCTAAATAGACGAACTTCGGACCCCGACCCGCCCGTGTTTATATACCTATTTCAGTGGACCCACTTGAATTAGATTTGTTGTGCATCAGGTTGGATTAACGTAATGATTCAGGCTAACGGTAAGACGTTGATTCCAATGTCAGGCTGCGTCATCACGTTTGTCCGCCTTAGCAATAGGCCAATGCTAATTGTATGGGAACTTTTTATGTGGTAATACTAGACCATTGTACTTCTTTGACACAAAAATCTGAGCTCTCGCCACACATTGCTTAATTGTTGCTGTTGTTGTTGTTAGCACTTACCTGTGCTACGTAGAGTTTTAGATAAAATGTTGCAGACGTTGGTCAGCTTTTCAAAGAACCCGCTCCTAGCTGTGACATACGGCATCGTTAGCAAGGGCATTTTAATTTGTAAAACGTCCTGGAAACACAGTGACCTGTGTGGATTTCAAATGTAGCAATAAATTGTAAAATTTGACTCAAAATCTATCAAAACAATACCATTAATAATTTGTGTGTTTCAGAACTGCCAGGTTATTTCTACAATAACTACCTTATGCCTCCAGCTGCGGTGACACCGTATCCGACTGCCGACAAATACGGCTTCGGAGCTGCAACAAGTCCGTTCGGGCCTAGCCCCATGGATCCACTAAGCCCAATTCCGGGTCTAACTCCGCATACAATGTTGCCCTCGCCGGCTGCCGCAGCTGCAATGTTAGCATTTCGGCCTGATTTTTCTGCTAGACAAAGTAAGTGTTGGATCAGTTTTGCGATTTTATCCATTGGTCATAACTAAAGTATATGAATAAATTCACTGACGGAAGTAAGTGCGCAAAAGGTTGATACCGACGGATGCAATTGCAGCCATCTGCGTCCAGACGAATTCTTGACGATCCTTAAAACCCCTCGGTGCTGTAATTGTAAAATCTGTTGCAGTTTGAAGCATATTGTCCCACATTGTTCTAGCGTGATATTCCATCCAATGAACTTCGAAATTTCGGACGCCACAGTTGGCAAAGAATACACACGGTACGCAGCGTGCTCATAACTTTTTGACGCGGTTATTACCTTTATTAGGAGTCATGAACCAGTCTATTGCAAACTTTAGCAGGATAGTGGTTACACATGGTTGTCGATGGGGTGTGGGTGTAGGGTGGTTACTCCCCAAGAATTTGACTTCCAAGGACTCCTGATGACAGCGTAGAGAATATATTTTTTCAAAGATAGTATCCATTATTGGTATTATCACGCGGTCGATCAGATCGACCTGAACGTCATTTGGTGGACTATGAATTCAGTACTACGAGAAATCTTTGACTGCAGAGCAATAATTATTATTGTTTTCAGTGCTTAACAACTATCACGCGGCACAAGCTGCGGCAGCTGCAACAAGTGGCAACTACCATCAACAGCAGGCTCAGTTATCGCCGTCGTCGCCTGTCAGCAGTAATGGTGCTGCTACAACGGTGAACGGCAGTGGTGGCCGAGCAGCCGGTGGCCTCCAATCCTACGGTCTTTCGCCCGGGTCCCCACAACCTTCAGCGTTGTACGACCCGATGAGTCCAACATACTCGTCTATCGGTGCCGGCGGATATCCGACAATGTTTCCAACTAGTAGTCAGTTTCCGTTTACCGCTGGTACTCTCCCGCAGTTTCACCAAATGAAGGTTCGCATAACATCTGATTTATTTATTGAATGTCAAAAGTTGAGTTATTATGATACCTTTTGATTTAATGTGAGCAGCGGTACTCAAAATCACAAAATTATATATTCGTGGCAAGTTGGTTTATGTATGCTTTTTCTAATAATTTGGAATTTAATGTTTCGAAATAATATATTCGACCGTGTTTCGCCTCTGAATTAAAAACCATCATTGTGATTTCGCTTTAGCAATTATTATGTTTTGCCACTGTAGTGAGCTTTCACATTCATTAAGGTTTTTAATGGTATTTATTCGCGCAAAAAATCCACTCTTGGGGTTTCGACGAAATTTCGGCAATGACGTTGACTTTTCGACATCAAATTTTACGCTTAATTTTCGAATGACTTTGAAACGACCGTAAAGGAGCAACAAAATTTATTATTGATATCATGACTGCATTCTGTAATTGTATGTCACTTTTCAGTGCTCTAATGTTAACCCAGGTTTGATGACACAGGCGTTTTCGGCGTGATCAACTTATGTCTGGAGTCATCATGCACAGAATCTACCCAATTTTACGAAGGAGTATGTCGGGCCCCCGTTTTAGAGGGGTCTTTCGGGTGATTAATATTGTGATCGGTTCATCCAACCCCCATCTTAAAACTTGGAGTCTGACAAACTCCCCTAAAACTGTGGGCTCGAGCTACTCCTTTCCTAAAACTGGGGATCTGTGCATGACGACCCCACACCGCGATAAAGGGGTCAGGCCGAAAACGCCCGTGTCATTAAACACGGGTTGACGTTAGAGTGCAGGGGGATGACATATTCTTCTCTTGTTAATATGTATTGGCGACAGACTGAAAGCGTATACATGATTGTACCCAGGTCGTACAATCGAACACAAGGATTGTAGACTATTTGACTCTAATTGTTCAGAGGTATTATAGTTGCACTATTCAATCATTTTTGGAATTTTTTGCCTGGCATGGGACGCCATTCAACAATTGGTTTGTATATTTATTTATTTTGTAGCCTCATCATCATATGCTCACCGCGTATCACGGATATCCGTAGTCGTCGTCGACAATAATTATAATTATTTTCTCGGGGTTCGGATATTGCTCGATATACCGTCGACTCACAAGCGAAAGAGCTCTAATGTGCAAGATCAAATGAGTAAATTTTCATCTTATTTTGACTATTGTGTAACACTAATAATGTGTACAATAATACTAATTTATTGTTTAGAAGCGGGACTGTTTGGTAGCAATGCAATTGCCGACTCACACGGGCTGTTATTGTTTGTTAAAATTATTGTAAGAAAAGTTACTATTTTAGCTGTTTTGTACCGTTCTTTACTACCAAGACTTTGTTAGCCCACTCCCGAAGCTAAAAAAACATCATCGCTTTTCTTGCTGCAATGTCGCACTCGAACGATACATAAAATGCATGAAATTTCTAAGCTACATGTGTATGAGCTCACTGTGTCAGTTTATCTATGAAAAAACTTTTTAAAACACATCCAATTTTATTTATTTTAATTTGGTTAGCCTTTTGCCCTGATCGAGGACTCCATACCGTGGCTTAGATAGAGAGGTAGCATATTTTCGTGTGAGTCGGCATTTTTTGACGTTAGATTGTAGTAATAGTGTGTAGAATAAAAGTTGGAGTCAGAAATGAATGTTCAATAATAAATTACTGCTAATGCATGCTTGTTGACCAATTTTAATAGGTTCAATGAACATCGGTCGTTTTCGATAATATTTTTGACGACGTTCGACTGTAAAAAAGCGACAAGTAGTTTTCTTTTGTCATTAGTGCCGATACGTCTTTGTTACTTAACGACACACAATTGCGTTTAAGCGATCAATTTATCGTTCGATTGCAAGTACATACTTTCGATATTATGTATGGACACTTAATTCTGATTGTGAGTGACTGCTGTATTTTAGTGTATGTAAACTTAAAATTGCTAAGCTTAGTTATACAGCTGGATCAAGCGTTAAATTCTAAGGTTGTTTTTTTTAATTGGTGGGTCGTATGTTTTCGAGTTAGCGAAATTTGTTGACATAAGTCTATATCGATAACTTAATCCCAAATTAGTTCGGTGATCAAGCTACTCCAGCACTGAGTATTTGAAACAGTAGTAACTTTAAAACGGAAAATAACTTTAACATCGGGATCGATCGTTATTAAATTGCTATGTCAGTACTAAATAATGACCACTGCCCGTCTGTCGTTAGAATCATTTTGTAGCAGTGTTCACTGGACGCTGTCTCAACGGAAGGAGGCATCAGTCAGTCATTCAATGGTTCGTGCTGTAGTATTATAAATAACGACATGCTACAACAAATCGCTTTTGAAATGAGTTTTTTGTCGTTGTTTTCAAGATTGTGTGTCCGGTTCACACACGGTAGCGTTGTTTAAAGTTTTGATGGTTTCATTTTTCATTCACCGTTTATTATTATAGTTATACTACTGGATGCTAGGCTGGGTCCGTTGAGTTGAAAGGCGCAATGTTCTTAGAAAAGATATGCCGAGCATATATATATAATATAAAAGTACGTGGTTAGCTATGTAATTTAATTTTAAATTGAACATTTTTTATATTTTAAAATAGCTATTGTGATAGGTGTACTTTGAAGGAGCACTCGTAATCCGATGAATTCGTGGAGACGAAGGTACTGTGAGCCTCTAGCCATCGTCACTTGGTTTTCACATTACCCAATTTCCTGCACAAATCTATAGCCGTTCTAACAAACACTTCAAACTAACGCAACAACGGCCCATGAATTAATATCTGATGTGAGCTAGGGTTTTCAAACCAACGGTTATTATTAATTAGTACGTTGTTCTTATTATTAATGTGTATAAATATTAATTATTGTGAAACCGGTCAGTATTTGGCTAGTGATGATTAGCTTCGTAGACTGTAATATAGTTGTGTAGTTTGTTATAGCTAGGTAATTACTGCGCCGCGGGCGAGCCAGCCATTCTGCATTTGTGTTTACGCACTGATAGACAAATTATTTGCATGTGTTTGTCCTCTAGGTTTTATACTTCTAAATAACTTCGGAACAAATGAACAAGTGTGTTTTTGCATTAGGTATGTAGTCCATGGTCGATCGCTTTCTGCTATTTGGTTGGACATAATGTCTTCGATAAAGTGAACACAAAATATTCAATGTACAGTCGGGTATATCATTTTTGGAATCATCACTAAATCACCGCGTTTTGGGCCCCTCCCTTCGTTCGTCCGTGGATGATTTTGAAAGTTTTTAGTTCGAACGCGATAAATAAATGTATTTGTTAAATTTGTTATTAATACAAGTTTAGCTCCAAAACGGTGATACAATTTCTTTAAACGGGTGTTTAAATCTGTAACCATGTTGGAATGATCACTGGTGATACGGTTCGCTGGAGCTCGCTGCGTACTGGTGTGTCCGGTTATTTTTTAGCTACTGACATAAATTTATAATTCGGACATTAAGTCGATGGTACAAGTGAGTAGTAGCGATTGGCGGGTGAAGCGGTGTCGTGGATAGCCATTTTGATTTTCTGCGAACCAAAGCGCTTACCTAAGGGCACAAGAATGAGCGCACGCTGACAGCCGTTGTAGGAGGACGCCATTGCGTCCACACGTGGGTGGACACAATTATTGCATTCGTTTTTGTACGCACTTACTTTTGTCCGTGACTGGTGTAGTTAGTGGTTATAGTCCAATTATGTCGAGCAAACCGTGGTCTCAGAAGAAATCTCCTGTGGCTTTACTCTCCTTCGGGTTCACTTAGTTGCTCCATTGGATACATTTTTTATAATTATTATTGTGGGCGCGGAGAAGGAAATTATATCTGTACTGTGGCAGTGGTGTTCTAATTTTGTTTTTATAGTGGAACGATAGTGACACATGTCTAGTCTTCAGTTTGCCAATTCTTGGGTCTTGTACGTGCCCTTTGTCTGTGTCTTCAGGTCGTCTTACCGATCGACGGCGGCTAGCCTGTTGGTGGAGGCTGTGGGGTGTAGAGATCGCTATTAGACACGGTGTTTGAGTGTACTCAAAAAACTATTCAGGCGAGTAGCTAGAATTTCTCAAACAGTTGTGAAAAAATAGAAGGGGAAGACGATTCCGCTCAACCCCACCCCACCAGATAGAGAATATATACCTGATTGCGATGAGATGATGAAAGCATCGCAATAATAAACTCGGCCTGTTGGAGATTTTGTATTATTTCGAAGAATACCCAGTCGGCACAATTTGTTTTTGATTGCAGAATGTTGGGATTGTGCTTTTATGAAATCAAAACTATTAATTTCCCAGAACTGATGTGATTGTGCTCGCACAAAATTAGACAAATTGTTCGCTTTTGTGTGTTGTCAACGCCAAGCAAGGAGTTGTACACCCCGCTTCGCTTGTAGTGCGTAGTTATTATCTTGTTTTCTAAAATTCATTCAAAGTCAAAACCGAAAAGCTTACCGCTGAATATAAGGGCTGAATGGATTTAGTTTTGGATATGAACGAAACTCGTATTCTATTCATTGTGGTGAATGGGAAATAAATTGAAAAGAACACGACGCGTAAATTTTTGAAGCTGCTGTTCGGTCAATGCCCGAAAATATTTCAAACAATCTTTTCTTAGGATTTGTTTTATTCGCTACAAAAGTTAAACACGCGAATAAATAGCAAATCTTTTGCCTGACTACTCAACGATTGACTAGTAGCTTGTCTTATCGTCTAACAATTTGGTAAATTCTAAGTTGTTCAATATGTAATTTGGAGAGACATACACAGCTATATTGAGCACCAACTAACAAAATGAGCCGAATGTCAACCACGCTGCGTGAATAGTTGAGAAAATATACCAACCTATTGCGTTTCAAGGACCACAACGTCCATCTACATAGAGGATTGATCTACCAAATTTGACCAAAACACCCAGCGTTTACGCAGTCTTGCCGTATTCGTGTATTTTGAGTCTCATGAGCACATATAAAAAACCTTTTAAGCCAAAAGACCAACGTATGAAAGCATTATTTTATATTCGCGTATACGGGCTACAAAGTGAGCCCAATTTGACTCTGATATCTGCACCGGTTGTCGAAATCCGATAAATAGAATTCGAGAGCATTAGACCCACTTTTTGGTGAAGATGATGGAATTGGGCTTCGAAATAAAGGGTATAACCAAAGCTTTCAAAATTTCAAAGGATCTCGAAGCAATCCGCCGAGCCAAACCTATTGCATGTCAAAATCCCAATGTCGTACAATGTCAAATTTCACCACTGCACGAACAGAAATAATTCTTTGCGATTCACACACGTGATCCAGAATCCAATTATCAGTCATTCAATAATTAGTGCTAATCGCTATTTTTGGGTTAAGGTTTTGCATTTATTTCTGTTCGTAATGATATTGCTGACATACATCCAGCGGTGACTTCAGTTCATAAATGTTTATTGGTTTGGTATGCTATCATTGGGAGATGGGGAGGAACGGGACATGTACTGTTGTGAATAAATTATGGTATTCATTCATTGTACTTGGTGATTATATAATGTTTTGTGCTTAAGTCTTGAGATAATACTATACATGACTGTTTTATTAGCTTTATTGGTGCAAAACTTTTTGCATACCTACATAATTTGTTATGCTGTCAAGTCTAATTTTAGACCAGGATCGATGCCGATACCAGTGGAACGAGCTAGCTAAGATTATTGAGACAAAAGTTGGGTGTTTTCACGTCGTCTCTTTTTGGCCATTCGTGGATGACAGATACGAGATATTTGCATCAGAATCTAATTTTAGTCCAGGATCGATGCCATTACCAGTGGAACGACCTAGCTAAGATTATTGATTCAAAAGTTGGGTGTTTTCACGTCGTCTCTTTTTGGCTATTCGTGGATGACAGGTACGAGATATTTGCAACAGAATCTAATTTTAGTCCAGGATCGATGCGGATTCCAGTGGAACGAGCTAGCTAAGATTATTGAGACAAAAGTTCAGTGTTTGCACGTCGTCTCTTTCTGGCCATTAGTGGATGACAGGTACGAGATATTTGCAACAGAATCTGGTCTAGTTGCATGATGATTATAGTTCTGTTATTTATGGAATGTTATTGCTTGGTGACCTTTAGGGCATATCAAATCTACATACAGTACGCGAGAGAAATTACCGTCGCATTTCGATCGAGTCGCGAGCTCGAGATTTTGAAACTATTAAAATTAATATTAAATTCTATTTTGAGAAAAAATTATTTTTGGCGGGTGCTGTATCTATTTTTTTGCCATTCGACAACATCGCAAATTAAAAAGTCCTAAGATCCGCGCACAGCACGACGTGATCGAGGAGATTTTGTTTTTAAATCCAATTTAGGACCAAACAATTTTAATACTCTACACAATGCGTCCGAAGTGACATATCTATACGAAAACTTACGTACCTGTAATAGTGCCGCCGTTCACTTGCTAACAAAATAACCAAGAAAAGTTGTAGAGCATAGATCAAGATTCGACTTGTTTTCGAGAAATCATTTCGAACGAACAGCACTAATTTCTGGAGAGCATTTTAGTTGGGCTCATTAGTTGAAGCCTGGTATAGCGCTATCATTGTTCTTTAAGTTGGTACAACTCATATGTTTTGTCCAGTTATATGAAAATTATAAGTTGTTACTTTTGGGGCCGTGATGTGCTTTTGCTATTGGGCATGAAAGATATTGTAAATTGTTATTTGCTTTGCAATATTATGGCTGTTAAGTCGGTACAAAATTCTGTTTCGAAGGTAATTAATTATTATTATGCCAGTGAATTGGAAAATCAGCCACGGAATCATAATGTTATTCGCTAGTGAAAATGAATTTGGGGTTTTACTGAATTTTGACGCAATAAAAATTATCAAGAACTAAAAAAATCGCATATTATAATATTTTTTATTTGAAATCGGTTTTGGAGTAGTATGAGAAGTTATCGTTTTGATTTGCCAAGTTTGAAAATTTTTGCCTCGGGCAAATAAGAAACCAATATTTTGTTTTACCAACGTACAAAAAATCCTCCCATGGCGTTGTGTTGTGTAGTGAATATATTCGGGATCTAACTATTTACCTTGTTCATCAACTCCTGACTTGTGTCATATAAAGTTTGTATATATATATATATATATATATATATATATATATATATATATATATATATATATATATATATATATATATATATATATATATACTGT
>JASANE010023692.1:0-26041 GCA_030248225.1 Trileptium ribeirensis
TATATACGTCTAAATACATAAAAATATATTTACTAACTATACTTCTCCATGCCACATTCAGAGCACTGGTATTATGTTTTTAACTTCATTATGTACTCTTAAATTTTGCTATAAAATTATTTATAACCCCGACAAGTACACTGCTATCACCGCTAGGTTATATATACTATAAGTAGCTTACTTAACTTCGTTCGAACTGATGTTGTTGTAAATGCCTTAATTTCAAGTCTAAGAAATGTCCTCACACTGAAAAGTGATCGATTAATATTCAGTGGGAATTTTTATATATGTATGGAGCTCGTCGTTTTCTTAAGATACATATATAACATGACATACATATTTACAAAATATAGATCTGTATATAGTTGATTTCTCGGAATTTGTTAGCTCGCGTGAGCACTTTTGTGATATTTCAACAAAGAACATTGCATATGTGTACTGAGTTATGTGTGTGTATTTATGTACATTTTTTGATCAAGGCACATTTACTTTACTTTACTTTGCTTGTGTATTAATGAAGGTCTGTGTATTTATCAAAGTTTGTAGAGCTAATCGAATAAATTTGGGGGTCGTCGGTTGGAATTTAATTTGGGTTGGCATTTTAAAACTTATTCCTTAGGAATATGTTGTAACTGTTCAAAAATAATATTACTCCCCAGTTGTTTTGAGTCTGGTACGGTTTGGCTCCGTAATGCTCATCGTTGTGCTAATACTCTATCGTTGCTATTAGGGCGAGTTAAGTCAAAACATCTTCCTAATAATAGCTTCAGCTTTTCTTCGATATATTTTTAAAATGTTACATGGGTTTCAAAAATTGCTTGGAGATAACATTTTTACTTAGTCGAAGCTTAGAATATTTAAAGGCTGCACTCGTTCTGCTCGAGGCCTCACTTCAGTTCTACCGTCATAGAGTTCCACAGTTATTGCTCTGCCTCACTTTAGTTCGACAGTCAGAGAGTTTGACGGTTGTTGCTTAGCCTCACTTCAGTTGTTCATCAGTCTTATTGTTTAGTTGTTGCGCGATATTTTAGAGTTTTTGTACGTTGGTTGGACGTTCTCTAGTGATTTTCTTCTGCGGTTATTGTAAGTCAGTCTTATATTTTGGTGCGGATCTGTGGTGGTATTACCAGGTTACTTCTACTCGCTAGCGGCTTAAAGAGTTTGGACATTAGCACACTTGCTTTACGGTGTAGAGGCATCCCTACTTAACGGTTATTTGCGCGAGTGGCATCTCAGTATTCTAGTATTGGGCGATTATTGTGGACAGTCAAGTGGCTCGTGGATATTAAAGCGGTATAAAGATTTCCTGTGAAGAATTAAAGATAAAGACACTGTGGCATGATGCACGTGTTAAAGAGCATGTGCTCACCTTTGCGATCTTTTAACAAATTTTCATCTCTTTTGTGTTTGGAGATTTTACTGATTGGTCAGTTGGTGAATTTTGTGTTGGGGATTTTGTACGTGCGTACTTTACTCATCATTTCATTTGGAGTTGTTTGTTTTGAACCGCAGTATATACTTATATAGTGATTGCTTTGATTGAAACTGTGTTTATTTCTTTTGCTGAGAATAAGTAGAGTGGAACTGTTTGTGTATACACGCATAGGCAGTGATAGTATTAGAGCCTAGAGGCCAGGCTGATAGTTGCCTTTGAGCACTTTGAGATATTGATTTGGCTTAAGCTTCATATTGAATCACAGCATCAGAGTTCATCTTTTTCGTAACGACAGTCGGACATTCCCAAAAATCCAGAGTGCTGAATTCACTATAAAAACCTACGTTCGATTGTTCTCCGTTACATTTTAATGCATTCAAATTAGTTTGAATGCGTTAATACTCATCTAACTGAGTTCAACTGGTCCGGAAGCTCCGCTTCACAACCACTTAGCATAAGTAACATCCTGTTATAACAAACCTCTACATCAGTTCAATTATTTCGCAATACGGAGTCGGAGATGAGAACATAGGCGACAGCAATCCAAGCAGCATTTATCTATGTACGGCAGATATTAGTGCAGTTGATTTTGTGTAATTTGTTTTGCTGTACACGGGATTAAAATCAATCGCAATATGAAAAAATGCAATTCCTCAAAAAATCCCAACTATTGGCAATTATAAAATATCGTATTTAAATCAGTGATTGAGTCTAATTGGCGTGTAATAAATAATGTTGTCACGTAACCTTATTTGATTTTGCATGTTTATAGATACATTCTGTATGTAATTTACTGAGTAGAATTGAAGTTAGTAGATTTAATGTTAATGAAATTTATTTAGTACATGTACGTGGCACTTCTTTACTATGTTATTTAGCCAAAATGTGCGTTGTCTTGGAATACAGTGGCATTTTTTGCACAGTTAACAATGTATATAAGCTACATAGATTTTTTCGGAAAGTTTTATTTAGTACAACGCAATTAATCTATACAATATAGACAACACAGCATAATGACTTCAAAAAACCAAGCTCGCGTATCACCAAAGTACAAAGCAAAATATTACAAAAACATAACTGATCCAGAACGGACACTGAATCATATATTCCATTAAATAGATGCTAGCCTGGGGGCCCCATGGTTTGGCGTCACTATTAATGCATCATTTACCTTAAGATGTGTACACCTAGGGACGGATTCTGCCACAGACATAATTCCGGCTCGTGATAAAAAGGCACAGCCACATCCGGACCTTCATAAATAAAATAAATAGCTAAGCTATGCTAGCATGTTTGTACGAGCTGGGAGCGGCTATGTCTCAGGGTATAATACCCGGGACAGGCTACTGAAAAAAATATTTATTACATTCAGTTTAGCAAATTGTGTTGCAGGGAGAATATTTAGCTCTAAGTCCAAAAAAGCAAAATTAGTAGTAATTAAAGCAAGACGCATAAAAGCAGGTAAAAATAAATACGTAAATATCGCTATTTTCAAAATTTTCGTTTAAGCGGCTTTTACAAGCTAACCCAGTAGCTATGTAAACACATTCTTTCATACATCAAATTTATGCTATTGTAACTGGAAGGATGTTTTACGAATATATAACCATATATATCACCAATTTCTATTTTTTTTCGCAATTTTCCATTGTCATATATTTCTGGCTTTTATTCCGGCCCTTGTGACAATTTATCAGCCTCGCTTTACTATTAGCTAGCATGTTTGTAGGGTCTGGCTCGGCCCAGAAATTGTCACACTGACTAATCACAGCTAACCAAGCATGGCTTTAGAGCCGCCACAGACTGTGGAAAAATCCGGCCCTGCCGCACACATCTTAAGGCGAACGATGCATAATTATAGGCTGGACAGAACAAAGCATGAGAGATATGTAAATACAGCTAATAAACCGGTTTAATGCATAATCAATCGTAGTTGCGCTTAAATCAAGCCGTACCATTCATTGAAAAGATATTGCCAGTCTAATTCTGGCTTGTAAATTGTATTTACATCTTATTTCGAAATCAAATATGGAATCGGCATGAGTTTACGAGCAAACGTACAGTGAAATGTTGAGATGAATAGAACCAAATATTCCAAAAACATTAATGATGACCCTAACATATATACCAATTTTGGCCAAATATAATACATTTCATTTCACCGATATTGGAAAAAATTCTGGTGATAGAGCTAACAGCCTAAAGACATACTTATTGTCAAAATTAAACCATATACCGCTAGTCAGACGCCAAGTTTTAGTAAACAGCAGCAAATCCATCCAGATTTTGACACAAAATCAGACACTTTTTGCTATTTTATTCAGTTTTCAAAGAATTTACTGGCTATATATAATGGCGGCGGGTCCAATGTCTTATATATCATCTGTACCTTGAATCATTCAATCTCCGCTCTTTAAAAACACATATCCTATATCAAATGGATTTACCATTATGTACCGACGGTTAAAAGCAATCAATGATAAAATATTACGACCATCCGCCCAGCCACTCCAAAACTATAGGCGTTGCTGTAATGCTAGTAACCAAGAAGCAGGAAAGGAGAGTCTATCTTACAACAAAATAGTTTTATTTAGTAATGAAAAATGAATTTGAAAGTTTGCATGTTGAGTGAAATTCTTTTCAAAGGTTATAAGTCACTATATAAATTTGTAGATTATGCAATTCTGAAACATCCATCACATGCAAAAATTAGAAACGGGGAAATTAAAATAACTTATGAAAAAATATACCAAGATAAACAATCGGTTCATTAAATCAATTAATTTACCGCAACTTAAAAGCAATGAAATCGTTTACTAAACCATGAAAATGAGTTTTTAAAATTCAATACAACCAAAATTTCATCATTCCATACATTGCTAACTGCAGGGTCTAGGACAACATATAAATATAGGCATCACTATAGAGCTCACCATCTAAATTAATGATAGCATAATTATTCACCAATACCCCAGGAGACCGTGGAACGGTAATATTCCCGCTGAATTTTTAGGTTAAACACTAACCCAAAATACCTGCTTCGATATGTACACTCTCTTCACGAGTGACATTGTATGTTGCGACCTATGACTTAGCCAAGACTTTCTCTGTAGAATATTTATTGATTCGATAGGTACACTTTCTCCACGAGTGACATTGTATATTGTGATCAACGAAGTAGCCAGGACTTTCTTTGAAGAATAAATGATTCGATAGGTACACTTTCTTCACGAGTGACATTGTATATTGCGATCTACGACGTAGTCAGGACTTTCTTTCCATAATAATTATTGATTCAATGACGATCTAATTTTCTGCGAACGCTGCACTCAAAGAACAACTTATTTTGGTTTAACATATCGGTCTATACATAACTACAGCTATATTTACTGCTAAACTTTTATGGGTAGAAAAAGTTCCGGTTATTTACTCGACACCACGGCAAAAATTTAGACACAAAATGATGTCAGATTTCTGATTTTCCACATTTAAAAACCAATAATCATCAGTAGAATGAATCTCTATATCCAGATGCAATGCATCACGGCTTGATCATTTACACGTACATCCGACATGTGTTCGGCGAAATTTGTCACAGTTTACTACGATTTAATTTAAATATTATCGCTCACATAGGTCTCGTGGGGGACGTATTCTGGCTACGTCCTTGATAGATTTAGTCTTTTTATTATTTGATGGCCAGGTAATTGTAATATATATATATTTAAATAGCGGGTAGTTTTCTCAATTAACACTATTTCGAGAACTATTGTAAATTCCAGAATGTTGCAGCGATAACTGTTGACTTTGTATATCCATACGAGACCTGGAAGCATCACGTTCTGGCGTTGTACGTAGACGAGAATTAAAAATCGCTCCGTGTGGTCGTGATACCACCGGTGGGATTCTACGTGTTGCATCATAAGATGTGCAAGGAATATGTCTTATCCGATGGCTGAACCCATCTCCTCTTGGCATTGGCATTCGTTGATTTATTCCAGTTGGTTCCAGTGGGAATGCGTTAGATCTAGAATTCGAATTTGGAAGTCTTGGAGGAGGCGGCCTAATTAATCTTGGCAGTAAGGGAGGCGGCATTATATTAGGAAATCTTTGTGTACGCACAGGATCCAAAGGTGGCATTGGTGGATATGGATAGGCAGGAGGCAAGTCACTCCGATTACGTCGTTGATTTTCTGTAGCCTCTCGTCCTTTTGGCGATGATCGCGACGTTGAGTCTTTACCAGTTTGTACCGAGAGAACTGGTGTATTTTCTATAAAATTTGTTGAATTCTGAGTAAATACAACGTCAGACAAATACTGTACACCAGTGTTAAAATCATTTGCTGCATATCCAAATGTGCATAGTTTTTTAAATGACGTAAAGATAGTTAGCAATTAATTTTGCTATTCATAGATCAAATCTTTATATGTTAGTATGATAGTCTTTAATGTTTCTGACAAGAACTATCTTAAAAATAGCATTGGTTTATTGCTCCAAAATATACAAATGTGGAATGCGTTACAGAAACACATACCCACTGCTATAACTCGCATTAGCTGCTCATTATTGCATAAAGCTGACTAATATAGAATATTTCTGGCAACAGTGAAATGACTACACCTTATTTAAAATAAAAAACGTAATGATATCGGGATTCAGACTATCCTGCGCGTTTCAAAAAGTAAACTTTGTTTTCGCAATGTGAATGCGCGAAGTCGCAATAAATCAGAATTTTGCAGAGAAATTAAGGCTCTATAAAACGACTAGATAAAGGATTGCAATAGGGCACAAATACAATTCAATAGAGCCCAGAGAATCCCAACTACAAGAAAATGATCATGTCTCTATAAAGAATGAAAATCTATGGACATTCCTTAACTCATTTGTAGAAGAGAAGAGGCTCAATGTAGGTGCATGTGATGCAATGGAGGGATTACACGTGTTACATTATTAGATAAAATTGAACTTTAAAATGATAACCATGAGACATGAATTACAGAAAACGAAGATTTCTCTATAACAAATGAAAATACGTGGGAGTCCCTGGCCTCACATTTGCAAGAAGCTCTGTGTAGCTGTATCAGATGTATTATTTTAGCGGTTATTTATGTTGCAAAATTATGTAAAACAGGGGTTTAAATGAACACCAATACGCTCGAAATACATGAAAATGCACATACCTCCATAGTCAGTGTAAACGTATGGGTCTTCGTAGACTTATTTCAAGCGCTTTGTAGTTGAACATGTGTTGAGAGGGGTGCTTATTGTTGCAGAATTCACGCAAAATTAAAAAAACAGTTGGCCTTGACAAGCTACACTATGTCACACAGATACTATGAGATCGGTGGTTATTGGTGGAGAATTCAAGCAAAATTTAAAAAAATTGGCCTAGGCAAGACCCTAGTACACTGCTTATGTTAAACAAATAAAAATGTTTAAGGGCTTAGCTTTGAATAATTAACGTGATCTCCCGCAATTCACTGTGCTCTTTTGTCTAAAGCGATTTTGGTTTCAATACATTGTGAAATATATAGTAGTCACCCTTTGGGATATCAGGACAAAATGCATGTGCAAAACCGGATTATGGCGATATTTATACGCCGAGTACTTTTTGAAAAGTGATACAATCCTTGCCAGCAACTATTAGCTTTCATGAATTGTTTTACATTCTCACAGCCATTAAAGCCATTAAGTAAATGGAATAAGCTGTATCCTTTTTTCGCAGGCACTCGGCGTCGGTACTTCTTAGAACTATGAACAGTAATCCCTATAAATCACTATTTGCCTCCAATAAGGGCTTTTTCCTTTGCAGGGCACACCCATAGTTTCTGTTGTTCACTGCCCTGGCAAATGTATAATTCAGACCTACAGCAACGGCATTAATACAAGGTCCTGAGAATTCACAATTCGGTTTGCTATAGTGGATTAAGTCATAGCTGTCTATGGCCCGTCGGCTCGTGGGGTATATGGAACCGGAGAGGTTGCGCGGCCTGGGAAGCAAACAGCAGCGGTAAAAAGACCATGTCAACATTTTTGAAGTTCATAATTTTCCCAAATTTTGATGAAATTTTTGCCCAACTTTTCACAGTTTTGCTGAAATTTTCTCCAATTTTTGACATTTCGTGCCAATTTCCCCAAACCTGCAGCGCAGTGTGTGTGTATTTTTTTTGGGGGGGGGAGGCAAATATGACTAGGCGGAAGGAGGAGTTATTCGCAGACCATTTTCTTGACCCCCAGGCAGAAATTGGTCAATTTTGAAGACAGACTGACAATTTTGCCAGCAATCGACCCTTTTCGCAGAGTCGGTTCAGAAATTATCCGCCTCGATCACATTTGACAAATGTTTTGCTTGCAAATGGTTCAAGTAGTTGTTCAAATCTTCATTGTACCACAGAACGCTTGATTTCATTTAATCCCAATAGGCATGGCTGATTTCTATACTTAACAACAAATGTAAAAAAATTTCATATTTTTCAATTTTACAGCTTCAGCATAGAGTAGAAAAATTTTATGCATTTAATATCAACCTTAGCTGCGGATTCACCTAGATTTATACTTCTACATTTATACCAGGACATTTAGAAGCAGAGGCGCTTCTCGAAGAACGTCTAACTGTATCGGCTATCGGGAACAGATGTCGTAGTTTTCATAATCAAAATTTGATGTAAATTTCGTAATTGTTTGTGATGAATCCAGGTTGTCAATAGTGTTACTTGTTTGTTTAACTACCTTTGCAAACTTAGCCTATCAGCTTTTAACATTAAACCAAAACTAACCATTGTCACATGCTGCATTGTTTTCGGATTTGATTTGTAGGACACACGAAGCCAGTAATGGTTGACTTTGGACATCGCCGAATGTTGGTGCTGCGGCTGAGATAGGTGCAGGGGAGTTTGCATCCGGGTCTGCTAGCATTCTAGATGTTGACGGCTGAGATGACTGCTGACGTTGCGCAGATGCTTCCTGCCAGCTTTCGTTGTATCGCTCCAATTGCTGACAGTCTCTTGCAGATTCATAGTGGTTGTCATAATTCTTTTTCTGACGACTTTGCGTATTCTGGTGTTTCTTTTTGCGAACTCCATGTTTTGTTCTGTGTTGTTGACGGGAGCTTCTAGCTTTATTGCTATTCAATTTGGCACTACAGCTAGTATGCGCTGCATTTCGTTCGACGCCATTGGGATTAGCATCGATCGTGGGAGTGGCACTACTGCTAGTTTGTTCCTCATCCACAAATCTGTCACCTAAAATACTTGAGCAATCAGTAGTCGCATCCACTCCGCTCGTTTGTAAATAAGTTCGTCCTTGCTTTATGTTGAGGATACTATTGTCTCTATTAGTCATTCTTCGGTGAAAAACGGTGCTGTCATCAGTTGCAACGCTGGTGCTAGCTCCGTTGACTATTACTACTGTCGTTGAGCAAGCTTCTTCGTGATCTGCCAAGAATGCTCGATTCTGATTGCTCTCTATAAAACAACACGCTTGTGTTATGTATGTATATTAAAACTAAAAAAACTCAGTACATAACATGGGTGTCCGTGGGGGTTACCTTGTCAGCGTCAGATCACCCAGTCCGAGTGATGCTATCAATTGCTGTACCGATTCTACCACCAATGACTATTACTACTTTTGTCGAGATAACTTAGTGCTCGCAAATGCACATATTATTTATAACATAGGTTTCTATACGGGGTTATTCATTTAAAAGTCGTGTCCCTCAATCCAAGTGCTGTCATTAATGCTACGCTGGTGCTGGTACCGTTGACTAATTACTATTGTCGTCGAGCAAGTTCCTTCGTGACTTGGCAGAAATGTTCGATTCTGGTTGCCCTCTACAAAGCAATATGCTACTGCTAATGTATATATGCAGTACTCGAAAATATACATTTTTTACATAATACCATTGCGGCATACCCATTAAGCATCGGATTCACTAATGCAGACTCTTCCCTGAAGATCCACAGCAACAAACTATGCATCGCTGAAACCCCTTCTAATGCAACGATGGTTATAGAAACTATGATTAAAATTAAGGATATAAGAGGAAAAATTAGAAAAATGGTGATAATTATGTCAAAAATTGAGGACAATGAGCAGAATTGATTGCCACCATCAAACTGTACTGCTACCTCCGCTCATACCGACCCCGCTGGAACCACCGTGTATAAAGCCTAGTGATATATTCACGTATATACTGACAATAACATTTAACATGCAAGTCGACCTGATGCGAGGTTCCTAGTCTGGTAAAAGCGTATCATATCGTTGAAGTATGATACAAAATTTTTAGATTACGGCAAATTAACTTTTATGAAGGCCGACATAGTTAGGTGAATGCCTTATCGACAAAGGTAATAAAAATAAGTATCCCGCAGGTATCATTTTTTGCACTTCTAAATGTAAGACAACGGTTTCTCGGTTAAAATTTCAGCGTTAAAGAATTTATCAGCAAGGCTACGATAATGGGTAAATTGATCACGCTGGAGCTGCTGAAATTTGATTTACAACACAAATAATCTCAATAATGTCACTGAATGACAAAACACGCCTATCCTTCCTTGTTTTCTAATAAAAAAACCAACCAGCTTCCTTTTACCTGCAACTGCTTCTGTGTCGTGATCATGACCATTAACAATTAGTTGTTCTTCGTCATCGATCCCTACCGGATCTGCATTTGCAGCGATCGCAGAACCATCATTTTCTTCACTTTCACTTAGGATATCTCGTTGGTCATAGGTGGACGGCAGCTTACGATTGCTAACGTGATGATGCGGTTGTTCCTCGGTTGACTGTTGACCAGTTTCTTGCGTACACAGTCGTATGTCATTTATATCATCTCTTGACCTGTTATAGAATAATACAATGATGAATCGCATAGATCAGCAATGGACCGACATTATATTATACTTGTTGGTAATAGCCAAAAGTATTTTTTGTGTGATATCATAAATGATGTACCACCTTAAGCTAGAACACATGCCCGGTCAAACAATGCCGTATATATCATACCACTGGGTACGACTACGAGCCGTGTTTGTTTAGGAAGTTCATAGTATTGCAAGATTTTCGAATAGTTTGTAACTCGAACTTTACTAAGCTAACCTACTATTAACTTTATTGGCAAAAATACTTCAGTATAATTGTCAATTGAAAAGACAAATTTAATGCAAATTTTGAGTAAGTTCCTCCGAGGAGAAATAGTTTGTTGGTTCTTAAAATTTTTCGAAACGGCAAAATTTTGTGTTCGCATTCATCTACAAAAATAACCTATATTGGTTTCTATCTTTTGTGCTACTGTTGCGGCTTTTTTATCTTTTAGAGAAGAACCAAATATTTTCGTTTTTATCCCGTTTCAAAGCCATAATAGCGTGATTTTAGTGTCATTTCTGTGACAGATTGTAAAACTTTAGCAAAATTCTGGGCCAAGCAGTGAGTTCGTTGTATACGTGGTAGAGGACTTTTTTGGCCAAATTTGGACCCATAGCTATGTTTAGTCAATCCCGTAGCTGGTGTTTTATTTGAGCTTGGACGTGGCAATATTGTGTTTTCTTACGGCGATGGCATTGTCGATGTTTACCTTAGCGAATTTAAATTCAAAGGTTTACCCAAGCCTAGTTCAAAGGTTAAATTTAAGTCTCTTGCAGCTGTGTTTGGAACGTGATGTAGCAACGCCTACCAAATTTGGTACTAAGATTCTGTTCCAGTATTAAAAGGAATAATTCCAAGACATATTTAAATTATGACCATACAAAATGTGAAAATATCGCAATGTTTAAAATTTATACTGAAGAAAAATATAAAAACTATTGATCAATGCTGCCGCATACCAAAAGCAAATTTTGCAGACCATGTGGTATTTTCGATAACTTAAGTAATCATTGTGATTATATGAATGTCACATATTGATTTACGTTCTTAGTGCCCAAGATAAAACGAAACAGGCTGTGTATATTCCATATAACCCTAATTCCGTGAAATATATTCTACAAGTATATTTAGTATGAAATCTCTATGTAACGTACCGACATCTTCTTGTGATTGTGTCACCCGAAACGGAGGATAGAGCAGACGAAGAATCGTTATTATTCCGTCCCATGTGTGGCAGTGACGCCCGCGATAGTACAGTTGTTCCACCGATTTGAGATCGATACGTCGGTGGAGGAGAACCAACTGAGTGTCCATCGCTGGTAGAGACTGTGACACCACTGAGTTGATTGATGAACCTACAATATATAATATTCCGCTATATAATTACTTTGCGCCATGTTTGCAGCTGTGTATCTCAGTGGTGTGGAACAGCGATTTAGTGACGGCACCATCGGGTGTGTACATCAATTGCTTTTCTAAGTTTGACACAAAGATGGCTGCATGTTCCATGTTTATTCATCACCAGAATGGAGTCTGAGACAATAGAAAAGTTTGTCAAATAAGGATAATACGTTAAATTTTTAACTTCAATCCAAAAATCTCTAAAATTTTGCAAGAAACAAATAGACAAATAACCGCTTTATCGTATATATAATCCCCACAATTAAAGAACACTGCTTTGGAAAACTGTTAACAAGATACGTTGTTAACCTTGAGACCAAGAAAGCTACGTAAATTAATGAAAGCAACAATAGATTTAGGCATGTAACCATATATTTGTTATTTTGTTCCAATATATATAGATAGAGCGCTAAAGGAATAACGTCCTGCTTTTGAATTAGTACAGAAATTACATTACAAGTGACATGCGGGAGGGACCAATATTGACACTTCTCAACACTATGTTAACTGCTGTTGCACAATACAGGCGTTTTCTGCTTTACACCTGTTATTTCGGAGGGTCATAATTCGCCGATCTCCCACGTTTTGTGCTGTCTTAGCTCGGACTCCAATTATCAAATTTTCATTTGACCCCCGACCCATCCAAATCCTGCCATTTCACAAGATAAAGGGGTCCTAGCAACCCAGAACAGTGGGGATTTGGTGAATTTTGATCGTTCGGGTTCAAAAATGATATGCACCGGGAAGGCGGAAAAAGGTAATTTGTTATCGAACATGTGATAAATATTAGAGATATGGGAAGTAACATACTCTTCCCTTATTAATTCTTGTTGATAATTATTATGTGTGATGAAACGATACTGCCTAAATTTCGCTATGAGACCTTTTGGTTTTAAGATTGGATTTGTTTAATTTTAGGCTTTCGATTATTATTCTTCTGGTTAAAACTGCACACTTCGGAGAACTTTATGAAACATGTCATTTTGCATTGAAGTAAGCATCATTGATTCCGACACTCTGATGGAAGGCTTGCATTTTTGCAACTTTGGTTTCAAAGCTCTCGACAATAAAACTCCAAGCCAAAGTCAGGCTGGGCGTAAGTTATATGCAGGTTGTTTCGTCCTGATATACAAAACCTAACCATGAACCGTAGCCTTAACCTAGGTCCCTATATGATATGATCCATAAACTAAGCATAACACAAAGTCGGATCCCCAAGTACCTCCTCTCGTGCTAAGCTTATTTATTTTAGTTCGCTATGCAATTCTTATTCTGTACGTGTGGTGTTTTCAAATTCTTTGTGGTAGGTTATTTTTGTTAGCAGATAAACATTCTTATGATATTCCAAGTTTAAACTTTGACAATAGACAAAGAGGACAGGTGAAACGTGTATCAATGACAGTTTCTAGTCGACTTTCACAACCATTAGTTATACACGATCATAAGTTACTAAACAACGAATTTGCGGTAAAACACATATCCCTGTATAAAGTTATTTGCAGGTTTTTGTAAAACAAGTTTAAAAAATTGTTCATTTAGTTATTTTAGTTTTTAGTTCCAGTTTTCGTTTCCTGTGAATACGAAACATTTTTTCACATGTAATTGCGCACTTCCAACATCATTTTTTTGCTCTCGCAATGTAAAATATAGCTTTTGTCTCTGTCTCCATTACAAGATTTCAACAATATGAAGGATTTTTGAAAGCTGAGGCAAAAGATAACAAATATAAAAATATAAAATAATGAACATAATTGAAACGAAGCGAGCAAGGCGAGCGGAGTTTACACTGAGGGCACTACAGGCAAATTGTGAATTTTTTGACTGTCGCTGTCATTCATAACTCATTTTCGTATGGACGGATTTTGACTAATTTTTTTGTTTGATAGCAAAACTGAGATGGGGATGTGCCTTTTAGGTGAACGTGAGCATGTCCAGCCCATCTTCCGGGCCAGAAAGGCAAAAAAATTTTAAGGTTTCTTGGCAAATATGGCCATAACGGTAACAGTGTTTCGCAGCTAATATCTCTCGACTTAGGCTTCGCGCCATAAAATGCCTACAATACCGAATCAGCTCATTAAGATCTACAACTTTGCTGACCTTGAGTTTATGTGCGGCAACTCCCTGGGTCGTTGTAAATAACCACTTTCACGCCACACCCTGTAGCAGAAATAGCGATGTTTCAAGTTTCGCCGCGATATTGCTTGTATTTACTTTACAATAAGTACCTATTAAGTTATCAAGCACGCTAGATGCGATGGTTTTGCTTTCTAGAGTCCCACTTGACTATATGGTACCTTTTCATCGGGTTTCTAGGGTTTAATGGTCGAATAACCCGATTTCTAAAATGTGCGTTTTCATTTGTCAGATCATAATCTGTGCGTACAGGTCATCAAGAATAATTGTCTGCATAGGTTTTACGCCACGCAGAAGACGGCGGTTTGGTTAGCCAGTCTCCAGAACGAGTATGTTATGTCTTTTCAGGCGTTTTTATAGAGTTTGGGGTCTATGAACACGATTTCTAGAAACTAGTCGGTTTTCAGTAATTTGCTTCATGGCATCAACAATAGTCTATACAGAGTACATTCTGTTTGCTGAATATAATGATTTGGCTAGCGTGCATATTTCATGGGGTTTCCATGGGCTTAGCGTCAATGAGCAAGATTTCCAGAATATAGTCTGTCTTCATTTGTCTGGTAACCTATTACAAACTGGTCATGAACAATTGTCTATATAGAATTTCCGATTGGCTGAATACGATGGTTTGGTTATCTACAGACCAGCACAAAACTGGATACGTTGTCAGTTGTTTTCGATGGGTTTAGGGTGGACGAACATTTAGGAATTTCAATGGGTTCAGGGTTCACGAGGTTTCAGTGTGGTATATACATCAAACCCAGCGCGTTACAGAGGGTTAAACAAAGTGATAACTTAAAAATGAAACCACGCTCGCTCCGTGTCACCCTCGCTTGATAGATACTAGTAAAATTTCTTTTAATATCTATGTCATGAAAACTATAAGAAAATAGTACCTATATGTTATTGATCGCCAACGAGTAATCCATCCTAAAGTAGTTTACTAATCAAATCAGGAATACCTCAATGACCGCATTGAAAAAAGTCACTAAAATGTCATTTAATATTTACTAAAAGCACACCACAAGAATTTTTTTATGTTCTAAAAGTTTTTATATCTTTTCAAACACAATTTGGCGGAAAAGTACGCTAAATAGGCCTTTCAAGAAATAGAACGGTTAGGCTTTGATGAAATATTTTATATATTTCCACAAATCTGTTACAGTGCACCTGAGTGTTGGAACCTAAATGCTTCAAGTTTGTTTTTGACGCAGGTATCTAATTACATCTAAAACTACAGCCGGCAGTCGTGACTTGAAATCAAAAATACCAAAATTCTAATAAAGACTCCCGTTTTCTTACCGATGGAAGTGTTGCTCTTGCATTGAAGCTTGATATGATGGAGGCGGTGGACGAAAGGCAAATTCTGGGGGCACAATATCTGAAAAATATTAAGAAAACATGTGCGAAATTAAAATCATATAAGTTTTCCGCCCTGGCGTATCATGGAAAGATTTGTCCCATCAAATAATAGTATGTATTATCTCTGTGCGCGTAAGCCTCATTTGCAGCCTAGATCTAAGCCTAATCCTAAAACTAAGCCTAGGTTTAGCCTGGGCTCAAAATTTTAACTTCAAATACCTGTTTTATAGTACTCATGCGAGGTTTTCTCTCCCTGTTATAGGGCTAAAAATTTGACATGAGGCTAATAGTGTTTAAATTTATAGCAATAAAATTCTTATAGTGTAGCAAATGCAAAATGTAATGTTTCATCGAATTCAAGTCGAAGCTTTACCAGTACCTGTTTGTATCAGAATTAAGCGCTAGTTTCAGACCATTTGACGCAAATTATTAATTATAAAATTCAGAGTTGGGAGGGTGGCAGGAAATTCTGCACAACGAATCCCCGCTCCGCACTGTAATAAGCAGCTACAAAGTATTAGAAACGCTACTACTCAGAACTCAGATAACTAACTGCAATGTCAAAACATATGAAAGTAAATAGTAAAACCAAAGAAATTTCGTCACAATTATTACTGGTATTATGCAAGGACTAGATTCAGCGATTTTAAGGCTGCAGTATCGTTCAACGTAGGGTTTCGAAAGCGTATGAGCAGATTTTCAAGAATTCTAAGTGTATACTTCGCCAGGTATTTTGAACTATCTACTTGGGCTAAAATTGAAAACTGCGAGCTATGTGTATTATTGATACAATTCCGCATATGCGTGTATACCGCTGAGTTTGATAGTTGACTATTGCGAAGAGTTTTACCCGTACGGGGCTATACCTGCCGACTTCTTGCAACTAGGAGGTCAGAACATATTGCAATATCGCCGCGTACGGGTAAAACGCTTCGCAATACTCAACTATCCAACTCAGCGGTATACACGCATATGCAGAATTGTACCAAAAATACCGATAGCTCGCAGTTTTCAATTTTAGCCCAAGTAGATAGTTTAAAATGCCAGGCGAACAAACTGTACATATCTGTGACTGGCCCGCCACATAGGTCGCCGCAAGGCCTAGTGGGTCTACCTTCTGCACTTCCAGCTCCGTGGAAGCCACCAATGGCACTGCCACAATCAAGAACCTTACCACGTATACATGCTTCATCGTCGCCAAGGTGCTGGTTGGGAGGTTCGCTGCCATCGGTGCCTATTTGTTTCGTACCTGTGGCACCGCGTCACCGTGGGAGGGGACACGTGTCAGAAGAGGCAATCAGGGCCCCGATGACCATGTACGAATCCTATACACGCTTAAGAGGGGCAAGGCTTAGCTAGAACTTTAAACAAACAAGCATTCCTCTAATAAGTTGTCGAACAATTTCTTAATGTAATTCAGTACTTTGCTCATGGCTTAAATGCGCATTATTTACTAAAAATCACAAATTCCGTTTGTTAATCCGTTATAAATTTAAACCTTTATTATCGCAGTCCCCAGTGGCGGAGAAACCTAACATTTTGTCAGGAATTTTAGATTCTAACAAATACTATCTTTGTAGCGCATACGATTTTATGATTTTAGTGGGATGATGCCCTCAACAATGCTGAGTCTTGAAATCAGCAACATGACCTGACTGAACACGAAATCTCCACATATGTGTGAGAACATTTAGTAACATATATGTCTATAAGGTGTTGGAGAGTTACTACCCTGCGGTCCGGAACTTTACTGACAGGTCACCCGACAGTGCCCGCCGCCTCCGAAGGCCAGGCGTCCCCCCGCTCACCGCTTCAGGTCACTCGACCTTCCTGAAAACGCTGCAGGCGCCGAACCTATAAGTGCGCTTCGTCCGAGACGCCGCACATCCCTCTCCACATCGACCGCCCGGACCCTCCCTGTGACCCGGTTACCCCTGTGACATTATACTTTGACTATGTGTGTATAGTAAGCACAGTATCAACACTAAATGCCTTGGTTGGCGATTTCCCAACTACCGTGAAATTTAAATTTTAACAACCGTCGAACAAATGAAGCGAACATGTAAAACGAAAAGCAAAATCAAAGAGTTGTTGATGCTTATGTAATTAATTTACCAATATTAGCTGCCACAAAATATAATGCAGAAAAGAATATAAAGATTCATTTGAACTGTCGCCGTCACGACCTTCACTTTGACGTAATCCAAAGTTGTAAAAGGTACAACTAGGGTATTACGTCTTTGCGACAAAATTGTTTAATGGGTTATTCTTCCTTGCTATAAAGTTGTTAGTCTGGTATAAAAATAGGGTATTTCCGTCGAATTAGTGCACTAAAAGACCAGCAGTAATTGGGAATAATATTGTAACACTTATATTATAAATCTATCCTGAATTTCTATAAAACTCAATCCTCATGACATGAAAGGTATTGCCACTTTTCGACGGTGTCAAGCACACCGTTTCTTCTTTATAGTTTTATTAACGCTATCCGGCATATTCTTGTCAGCATGCAAATGGTCTTGATACAAATACCGACATTTTGGAAAAACTACACAGAACAACTGACTAAGACACCCCTTAACTATAGACGTTGTCCGCTTCAGTTAATTAGCGTGAAATTGGTAGCTAAAGGAGTGTACACCATAAACAAAAATGTAGTAGCTAGGGGTGTGTCGTATACCCGTGGAAACCGTTTTGCGGGAAGGGTGTGAACCTGACTGTGTATACAATAAGGTCGCAACTACAGGGGGACACAAGTTCCAAACAGCGAGGACATTATAACGTAAACGCCTCGTTACCTTAGCAGGTTTGTTACTGTTAAAACCTAATTTAAACTAATACGTCACGCGCCCACTTGCATAGTGATATTTACCCCTAACATCGCATCGCAGGTCGGTCGCCGTTTTTAAAAAAGCGATTTGATAACATCCGGGAATAAAAATTGAACTAATGTATATACTATTACGCTGAGGAGATTCAGTAGAACCGGATTAATCAAGTGATAGTGAGTGATGTCATCAACATTTTTATTATTTGAGGGCGTACATGATGGACAGTCTAGGAAATGTCGAAAATAATATCACAGCCTGGCGGCTGTCATAAAATCATTAAAACATCCCTGTGTTCACTATGACAGACTACTACACACGTGCTGCATCACAGTAAAAATTAGGTCACCGTCTGTAGCCTGTATAAAGATCATGACAACACAATACCTAAACATCGCCGAATATTTATCATGTACTCTCAAACCCGCACTAAAATCATTTGAATTCTAAACACACGAACTATGAAATCACTATTGAATTTAAATTAAGTACAGCACACGGTGACTATGATCGCAAAACCTACCAAAAACCAGCGCAGCTTGCTAGAGTTTTGATTAAACTCTATTATCAATGAGTTGTAAATTTTGTCATGTTTTAATGCATTATTTACCTTAAGATATGTGCAATAAGGTTGGATTTTATACGTCTGCAACGTCTTTATAGCGAAGTTTGGCCATTGTGATATTTTAGGCCCTAACGATATGTTTAGCTAATAGTAAAGCGCAGCCGAAAAATTATCACGAGGGCAGGGCTCGGCTTCAAGAGAGAAAAGTATATGACGACAATGGAAGATCATGTTATAGTTGAAAAAAATGACAAAATAGTGGTACAAAGTTGTCCGTTCATATATTCAGTTACAATAGTACCGTTTTAATGCAACAATATGAGTGTTTACGTAGCAACTAGTATCGGTAATCCTTCGTTGTCGACGTTGATGTTTGAAAGGATAGTGAAAGTCAATGTCCGCATGCGCGTCTGTCAGCTGTCAGCGCGGCTTCAGAACCACACTGGTGGCCGCAATTGTCGTAACAGAGTCTGCCCGTGCTTGGAGCTGTATGACGTCAGTCATGAGCTGACTGCGATACGTTCTCCTTGATTCTACTATCTTTTTCGCCTAGTGTGGTGAGTTAGCTATGTTATATCAGATGCCTGCTGTTTCCATGTGTTTAGATTTATGTTCGTAACGACCATGTTCTTCTTAAGTTTGTCCTTGAACCTCAGCCTTTATCCAACATTTTTTCGATGACAAGCTCGTTGAACAACACTTTTTGGGTAGTAGATAATCTGGCATTCGGGAAATGTGATCAGCCCACCAGAGTTGCACTGTGGTAATATGCGTTTCAAAACTTGCCACGTCTTCACGTTGGATGACAGCAACATCCGATGTCTTGTCTTTCCATATGATGGTCATAATCTGACGAAGATGAGCTAAATGTGTCCAAGCTGTCTGACGTTCATAGCACTGAATGCCGTAACTGTGCCCTGTATGTTGAAATCTACGAGCGCTGTATCATCTGCGTAAAGCAGCTTTCACAAATTGTTGTGGTTTTCCGTGGAAGCATTTAATCTGGCAAAATTGAACAGGCCATCATCAAGACGAGTGCGAAAGATTTCGTCTTCTGTCGATAAGGAGCAAAGCAGTGTCGGCGCCAATGCACAACCCTACTTGACTCCGTGCTCAACGATAAAAAATGTACTTGTGTCAAACGCAGTTGTTGCTTACATGTTGTGATAAAACTGTCTCACAAAAATGCTTATCAGTCAGTAAGACATTACGTTATGCATGATGGATCATGTCATCATCAATGCTCCCCTACAGTTTCATAACCGCTAGCATACAAAGTATTAAAATGACATAAGTAAAATTAAATAAATTGTACCAACCCAACGGTCTCAGCGAAGCATTTAGTTATATTTACGACCGCCGGTTTTCGCTGCGTCAAAATGCACCTGTTTGTCACAGGCCGGAAGTCACTCTGAGATAGAATTCTCCCCTAGGTGTACACATGTTACGGCAAATGATGCATAAAGAATATCAGGTTCAGCGTGGTCGCAACGTGTACAGGCCATGGTTCAACTTCTCGGTAGTTAGAAACCTAACATTTAATTACCCTAAGTGAACTTAATATAAGGCATGATATAAAACTAGATTCTACCATCCAAATAGGTTTGGATTATATCACCTTCACAAAATCGCCTTACTCATTGGCAAGAATGGTCTATGTGGTGGTGTAGCTAGTCGGGTGTGTCCATGCGGCCTGCAAAACGGCCGCGGTGGTCTTGAAAACCCACGATAACCACGGCTGGAAAGTGGTACACCTCTTGGTACATGCGGTGACACCATGCCCATAGCTGGGCCAGGTTGTGGATGTCGACACGACTGTCGCTGTATGATTTGCTGAGTATCATCATTGCGCAATCTTGGGTAACATAGCACTGAGTGATTTTGTTGTTGCTGCCGCATAACACCAATGTTGTGTACATTTGACTGATTGTTGAGAAGGGAGCGTTGCGGAATGCCCGAATCGGATGGAACTCTCGAAATGCCAAGTATTTGTAGGCAGGTAAACGCCGATTGCCGGGTGCTGTAATTATGACCACTGGACAGCCTCCATGCGATGCCGCTAATTACAATGAGCACAATACCAATACCTGGAATAATACTGCATTACAAATATTACCTTACCTATATACGGCAACGTCTTAGTCTGAGTTGAAGTCTGCCTGCCCGACAGTGATACGTGACTTCATTTGAATCCACCCATAAAATAATGACTTCTCTTCCGGTTTGCCTTTACAACAAACACGGTAACTGCAAATCAACATACTAAGCATTTTCACTGTAAACTGCACTGACAGTTTATTTGAAAATATTTTTTCAGGGCGCAATGTATGTTCCCCAATATCTTGTTTGTTTGGCGATTCCGTCTATTCTAGACTGCGTCGCTGCTTAGAGCATTCAGTGCTTCTTGAATTTATTCAAACAATGGTTTTTATTTTAAAAATTGACTGGGCAAAATTTTGGTCATTTATAAGAAATGCTGGTCAAATTTAAGGATCCTTGATAATTAATGACAAAGGTTAGTCTGTCTCGTCAAAGTATACATGCTTATAGGGGACAGGAGTAATTATGAGGCTTCCCTGAGGCTTGGATCTCAAGGACGTGTAGTCGGTCCCTCTGGAGGGAGCCGGATTCCTTCTGAGGCTGCGCCCCCCTACGGTGGAGGCGTGCGCAAAAATTGAGCAAAATGAGCAAAATATTTGCGAAGTTGGCAAAAATGGGGGAAGATTGACAAAAATTTTTGAACCCCTTGTCCAAAAACTAAAAAATTTGAACCAAGAAATAGATCGTTGAAGGCGGTGTGATTAGAGGTGATAGATGTAACGTAGTGAAAGTTCCACGAGGTCTTGGTACAGATTTTCTCACTGATAATAAATTTGCCGAGACGGAGCGTTGCGAGGTCGCGATCTGCAGTATTTTGTAAAAAATTTAAAGAATATTGTCCTTTAGCAATAGACACAATCTATAAAATCACGAGGAGAATCGGTATTATAACTGCTGCTAAATCATATTTTTCAAAGTTTGCATTGCTATATTGGTATGGAACGGTGGTTGTTTTTATGGACATATATAAGAAATGCTGGTAATTCTTAAAATCGTGGTCAAAAATCCATGTTTTTGGGCAAAAACCTAGATTCGAACCCATAAGTTATTAGGTTAGTTCACTTCTTTGCATCGCATCAAGATTCTGCTACTTATCTATCTGCAACTGTGGCAGCATTTCAAAACTGCATTGTTAATTTTATGAATTTCAGAACTGCATTTTTATATTAATTTTACATGAATTTTTATGTTAAAAATATATTACCAATTACCCGCTAATATCTAGTAGAGGTGAGAAAGGACCGAAATTTGTCGTCCCAACCCGGTCCGTTGGAAATGGAAGCCGCTCCGGCCAGTTGGAAATCGAGGTCAGTCCGGCCGGTTGGGAATCGAGGTCGGCCCGACCTGGCCCGGAGTTGCAAAATTTCAGCCCGGCTGGCCTAGCCTCTTGGAAATCTTGGTCGGCCCCGCCCGGAGCAGCAAAATTTCGAGCCAGCCCGGCCCGTTCGGGTGCAGGGGACCTCAATATAAAGGATACAGGCGATATAAAGATAAAAACGCATATATGAAATCAGCCTGACAAGAAATTCTTAAAACGAAGCCAAGATTAACCGAACCGTGCTGTCGTTATTATCATTCCGCCTTTGGCTGAAATGAACACAAACCGAAATTTGTCGCCCGACCCGGCTCGTTAGAAATCGAGGTCGGCTCGGCCAGGATCTACATCATTGCGGCCAGGTCCGGCCAAAATGTAGTGCGGTAGAAATTAAGGGTTCAAGAACCTGGTGGGGGCATAAATTTAGTGGTACAAGACCCTAGTGGGGGTAGTGATTCGGTGCTCCAAGATCATGGTGGGGGCTGGGGTTTGGTTATCCAAGAATCTGATGGGGACTGCAAATGATGGTCTTAGAACATGATGGGGTGGTTCATGCTTATGACCCACCAAGTGGGTAATAAACCCGAAGGCCGAAAACGACCGCGACGTACAGCGGGCGTTAATATGCCAAAGCAGAAGAATGTCATATACTTCGAAAGGGTGGACACCATTAACTCTTTCAAGTAGGTATCAATGTGCAGGCGTAATTTTCACTTACAAAATCTTTTTAGAGTCATGTGAGCGGAAATGATTTCCCAAAAAGAAACATACGTCACAGCGGTTGTTTTGTTAGCGACTAACGCCGATCCTAACTCCCAGTGTCGTAGCTAAAAGTATAGGCGCAACAACCAAGCCAGAGGCACTTTTTGAGACCCGGGAACCTAGGCTTCTCTCCACACAGGGCAGGGCCACACTCTTGGTTCCCGGGAAGCCCAAGCCCGTCCTCGTAATTTCAAGCATTTGGAATCCAAAAACATTGTGTATTTTATAACGTAATTATATTGTATATATTGCGTTACAGGTATTTGTAGTTGTCACAAATTAATTAATAGTAAGTGGAGCAGCAGAATGTCTACATTAGGTACATCTGAGGAAACAATCCTTATTAACCCTTTCATGCCCGAATTAATTTGAGTATCGTGGAATGTTGGCAAACTCAAGCCTGCGCCAGCGATCGAACCCGAAACGTACGATTGAAACTTGTGTACACAAATCACTGAGCTATCTGAGAGCTGTTGCTCGGTTCCTTAAGGAACCTCACAATGCGAGCGAACAACAACGCACGTTCAAACGTACGATATACGACAAACGCAGTAAACACAACGAGTCGCAATGTGCGTTTGGTCCATTTGGACCTTACGGGCATGAGAGGGTTAGTTGTGCGATCGGTTAATTTTTAATTAACCCTTTCATGCCCGAATTAATTTGAGTATCGTGGAATGTTTGACAAACTCAAGCCTGCGCCAGCGATCGAACCCGAAACGTACGATTGAAACTTGTGTACACAAACCACTGAGCTATCTGAGAGCTGTTGCTCGGTTCCTTAAGGAACCTCACAATGCGAGCGAACAACAACGCACGTTCAAACGTACGATATACGACAAACGCAGTAAACACAACGAGTCGCAATGTGCGTTTGGTCCATTTGGACCTTACGGGCATGAGAGGGTTAATATTATATTTAGTTAAAGTTTTATAATCTACATTTGTTATGATGTGAAATACAGGTGATAGTCGAGACTTCTGACTTGGATCCCTCACTATTTAGAACGTATTTGCGCCACTGGCTACAAGTGGCATAGAGGTAAAGGTCTGAAAAAACTGTTACCTTATAAAACCTGTATTGACAACCAAACAACAAACATTTGGCAATTCTGTGAGAAAAAATCGAAAATGTAAAGTCAGGCTGAGTCTTGAAAAAACAATTAAACGGACTATATGCATTGATATCAATTATACGTCCTTTTGGGTACCAGAATTTTCCTCTAGTCTCGCATAGCTGATAGGCCGCCTTTTATATAGAAATCGATTTGCCGTCAACGGTTAAAAGTTGGCCCCATAGTATTTGCATACTTACTGTTCGGCTGAGTTTATCCATAACCGGGTAAATACTAAAGCTTAATAACTATTTGTTAGATGTAACTGATAAATTTTACAAAGGAACACAGGAAATCAGATGGTGGCGTAAATCCAATTATGCTTAACACAAGTGTTACTTCATCTGTAACGTAATGAAAAGGGAGGAATAATTTGAAAATAAAGTCATAATGCTTTCATCAAGTTAATCTGGGAGTGATTCGAAGCCTAATTATGGTTTGATCAATTTTTCACCGTCTCAACAAGGAAAGTAAATATTTATGTAACAAGTTACAATTGAGCGGTAATCTTGACGGGTTTGTGACCCGGTAGCATGGTTGCAAATATGACTTTTTCCTAGGCTGTACCATCGAAAATTTACAAGTTCCTATGATATTTATGTAGTTTGCATTGGATCGTGTCAAAGAATTAATTTCACAATTGGTGGCTTCACGGCATACCATATTAATTAAAAACGACGCTCTACATAGACATATATGAATAAAAATATGATGTGCTTTTGCTGATGCAATGATCGCAGCCTAGCGTTTAGTGTAGTAAATCACGAAAAAATTTATTTGAAGAGAAAACGGAACAGTAGGTTCTTTATATGTATTGTAGGTATATTTTAATGATTTTTACACGTTTACCGCTTGCCTCAATATTTATAAATAATGTTAAGAACACCAGAGACAATTCTAGGTATCACAACTGTAACGATCATTATATTACGCTCCACGTACTTACCAATCATAAGAAGACACAGAGTAAGTCGTGATGTTCCAGATACAGTGAGCGCTCCTAAAACAATTCCAACGATCACAGATGCGAGATTAGAGGAAAATTCTGGTACCCAAAAGGACGTATAATTGATATCAATGCATATAGTCCGTTTAATTGTTTTTTCAAGACTCAGCCTGACTTTACATTTTCGATTTTTTCTCACAGAATTGCCGAATGTTGCTTGGTTGTCAATACAGGTTTTATAAGTTAACAGTTTTTTCAGACCTTTACCTCTATGCCACTTGTAGCCAAGTAGCACAAATCATTCTAAATAGTGAGGGATCCAAGTCAGAAGTCTCGACTATCACCTGTATTTCACATCATAACAAATGTAGATTATGAAACTTTAACTAAATATAATATTAACCCTCTCATGCCCGTAAGGTCCAAATGGACCAAACGCACATTGCGACTCGTTGTGTTTACTGCGTTTGTCGTATATCGTACGTTTGAACGTGCGTTGTTGTTCGCTCGCATTGTGCGGTTCCTTAAGGAACCGAGCAACAGCTCTCAGATAGCTCAGTGATTTGTGTACACAAGTTTCAATCGTACGTTTCGGGTTCGATCCCTGGCGCAGGCTTGAGTTTGTCAAACATTCCACGATACTCAAATTAATTCGGGCATGAAAGGGTTAATTAAAAATTAACCAATCGCACAACTAACCCTCTCACGCCCGTAAGGTCCAAATGGACCAAACGCACATTGCGACTCGTTGTGTTTACTGCGTTTGTCGTATATCGTACGTTTGAACGTGCGTTGTTGTTCGCTCGCATTGTGCGGTTCCTTAAGGAACCGAGCAACAGCTCTCAGATAGCTCAGTGATTTGTGTACACAAGTTTCAATCGTACGTTTCGGGTTCGATCCCTGGCGCAGGCTTGAGTTTGTCAAACATTCCACGATACTCAAATTAATTCGGGCATGAAAGGGTTAACTTGGAGCACCGAATCACCTACCCCCACTAGGGTCTTGTACCACTAAATTTATGCCCCCACCAGGTTCTTGAACCCTTAATTTCTACCGCACTACATTTTGGCCGGACCTGGCCGCAATGATGTAGATCCTGGCCGAGCCGACCTCGATTTCTAACGAGCCGGGTCGGGCCGACAAATTTCGGTTTGTGTTCATTTCAGCCAAAGGCGGAATGATAATAACGACAGCACGGTTCGGTTAATCTTGG
>JASANE010023695.1:0-14700 GCA_030248225.1 Trileptium ribeirensis
AAGAACTGTTTAGCTGTGCTATCAGTAAATATATATCAACAAAACCTGTCAAAGTGGGCAGAAGATGTCCTATGAGAAAAAATTTACAAAAGTATATGCACTATATATGTACATAACCTTTTTCTGTATAGTTAAATTTTATGTAGAAACTTGTTTCCAGGTATTTTTGCAGGTGTTAGTAGCAGAAAATTTGGTTTTCCCTCTTTTACGCTGAGATTTGCATGATTGTTCCCTCTCCTTACAAGATAGTGCAAAGACGGAGGTCCATTTCTGTAATAATAGCTACAGTATATGTGTAAGTAGACGAGCAAATCCAACTTTTAGCAGGCATGATGGTGTGACTTGGCGTAGAGAAACCAATGCTTCAAGCCACCCAACCTGCTCAGATGATAAGACATACTGCCCACTATGATGACTACTCGAAAGGCTTATGAATAACCATAAACATTTTATTTCAGAAATTGCAGTGTTAGAATTTTCTAAACTCGATAGTAAAGAATATAAGTCACAGTAAAAGCTCTTAGCTTACTCTGGTTGCACTTTACGGGAGTTGCAGTCAAATAATTGGCCAAAAAATTTATTCCATCAGGAAGAGGCTGCCAGGTATAGCTTTGCTACTGTGCTTTTACGAATCAAGAAATTTGTACGCTAGGAACATTTCAGGAGAACATTCTAGAAAAGGCCCAGTGAACCCTAACATTTTTGGTAATCTAATCGGTCAGTGTTTTGTTCCGAACGGATGGGTCGGGTTGTCTGACCAGCGACAGTTGGTACTTTTAGTGTATTATATTAGCTTATATTTTGTTTTATTTCTTTTCGTTCATAGCTTCATATTTGTCCGGAGACCATCATAGGTGATTCCATGCTATTCTGCTAGGCAGGTAGTGAGATTCGCTTTCCAACGAAATGTGTCTGTGAGTTTTTTCTAATTAGAGCTCTCGTTGCAATATTACCTTGTATTGTGTTAGTTAGATTAATGTGAACCAGGGAATCTTCTGTGATGGTCGCCGCGTTGACGAAAATAATCAGAAATCGCCAGAAATTCAGTCCTCGCTGTAAGCAAACAGATTGAATTGGTTGACTGGCTCCTCTAAGTTAGGTAAAGTGACCTGAGCAGCAGCGAGTTGAGTTTTGGTTGTTATTATGTGCCTGATGTTGATTGTTTGTAAATGTTTCGTTGTTTGTTCTATGATTGTGCGAAAGGTTCGTTCGTAAGGTCACCATTGCGAATCAGAGCTGATTACACCACTGATCCATATATATACATGTATTATATATAATCGTTGTATTTGGACCAAAGCAAGCCACGTGAATTTTCATGGCAAGATTGGAAAATAAAAAACATAACGTCTGCTAATTGTCGATCGCCATAACAGACTAGATGAAATTCTGCAAGAGATGCTGAAAAACGGTGGCAACGTAATAATACGGTCCTCACAATACCAGTTCAGGCCATTGTAACTTTTGTTGATTTTAAAGCAGTATTTAATTCAGTAGACAGCAGAAGTCTTTACAACATTATTGAAGGCGACGGTTCGTCCTGTCAACTGCTGGACGTGCTGAAGCAGTTTTACGCGCAGTTTAGCGGTGTGATCAGAATCTAAAATGCCGAATTTTCGCCACGCCATCTGAAATCAAACGAAACATGCGGCAAGGAGGGTCAGTGATGTCACAGGTGCTCACATTTGTTGACTGGGTGGTGAGTACAACTATTTAGTAGGAAGCTCCGGATACCGTGAGATTTATGTATTTATGTTACCTCTGGTATTCTCGCTATCAGGTCATACCAAGGTTATACCAAATATGTATAATATTGATATAGCTCATACAGAACTGAAAAATCTTTATGAAAGCAATAAGAAATTACTTTTGAGTAAGCAATTGAGCTTCTATAAAGCATTCTAGGCAAAAGATTTAATAAAAGTTTACCAAAATGCATCATCGTTATGAATGCTCTTAGAAAATCTAGCCCGAATTCCACAGTTTTTTTCAGAGTTCATGTAATTCGCAGTGCTCTCATGAATAAATTAGGTGATGTTTTAAACCTGATATTTTATCATATACCTTCAAAAGCTAATCAAAAGTTATAATAAATACGGTAATAATTTAACAAGGAATATTCGATTTCTAAATTGTACATGAATTATAATGAAAATAAATTAAATCCTAAGAATGTTTCTTGAAAATGTATAGCACGAAAAATTCTTTAGGTCAACCCGTCAATGGCTGCCCAAAAATGTAACTCGGTCCATCTCATTGGATTAGAAAACATTAAGCCGTTTTGTAACTTAGTATTGAAAATCGAAAAGTCAATCGGAAAGTAATGTTAAGATGCAGTAACTATATGGTGTATCGGATACCCTCATAAATATTTATACAGTAAGGGTGTGGCCCTTACTGTTGTTGCTGTATAGTTGCAGCCACAGGGGGTAAAAAGTTCCAAACTAAGGGGACATTATAACGTGAACGCCACATAAAGACTTGCTGACATGAAACTGCCGCATTTCAAAATATCTAAAGTGGTTCCTTTAAATGAAAATTTACACAATCGATGTTATAATCTTTGTACTTGTATTGTTGGCATAATTAAGTTGCATTGTTTCGTTGATGCCACATGTATCCTGTAGTAGTCTGGGTAGTAGTAAAACAAAATTGGGTGAATGAGTTAAAATGAAAGGGCGAATCCGTGTTAGTACCTAGGTGTAAGCTAACAAAACTATGAACCGTAGTTGAAATAAACAGAAAGACGTTTGTACAAACCCCTATGTGGCCCGCAGCACTGCGAGCGGGCTATATCAGTTAATATCTGATTTCAAATGGCACGATTATGAGAGTATCTTAAAAGGTAAGTAAACTTAAACATTGCCTGCCCGTTCCTGTTATCCAGGCCATGAGGCGGTACCAAATCTAATAATCAAGCCTGAAATTGTCGATAATTTGCCTATACTCAGTGAAATCAACTAATGCTCCAAGTTAGTTAAATTAACTGCGTTATGAGCTGAAGTGCAACCGCTCCATGTAGATTATTTGAATGCTGGGAACTAGCTTTGATAGAGTATCAATATTACATGTTCAACAAGTTCGTCAAATTTCACAAACTGAAATGAAAATTTATGGTGCGGGGTTCTTTATGAAGTCTGCCCAAATTCTCAGCTTTTTCAAGTGTCCTGTTAGAGTGTCCTGAGAATTTTATGCTTCCTTTAGTTGTTTAGGACTGAGCTTAGCCAATCTAAACGTAGTACTTTGTACTGAAATTGAGATATATCCATTCTAAGCTTATAGGGTTTAACTTTGGTTCCTCTTAAAAACTGCCGCAAGATTTTACGGCTGACCTTAACCAGGAATTTAGAAGATTACTGTAATTGCTAGGGTCTAAAAAGAACCGGGTCTAGGTTGGAAAAAGATCCTTTGGAACTTGATTTTTGATTTAAAGGACCTTAATTTTGTAAAAATTGCAAACTACGTACCTTAGAAACGTAATACTGAGACAAGTACTAAAATGAGTCTACTGTAGCATAGTAAATCGCCTGTAAGCATTCACTTTTATCCTCGTAAACCTAAATGTCAAGGGACTTAGCTTACGCAAATAAGCTTTGAGGATCCTAGATTGGTCAGCGTGGTACCGACAATATCTTCAAGTCCCGAATTTATTAAGAAAATCTCTATATTTATCAAATTTACCAAAGTTGGTAAACAAGCAAACTCACAAAAATACCCTAAGAAAAGTGAGTAAAAACTCACTCCAAAGTGAGCATAATTTATGTCCTTACCGAAAAACCAACATTGGCGTTCCAGTGGCGAGGCTAGGATGGGGGCTGGGGGGCTAAGCCCCCCCAAATTCGAAATCTAGCCCCCCCCCCCCCAAAATGAACGGGATTAGCCCCCCAAATTGAACGGGATCAGCCCCCACCCCAAATTTTTTAGTTCCCATATTTTTCGCCCCACCAAAAATTTTGAAAGCTTCACGCAACAACCAACGAAGACAAGCTACACCCTCCAGCACACGTACACACTGTCCGTTTCGATATAAAACGTTTATAGTTGTAATAAAAAATATGAGAATTGTTTTTTTTATAATTCGATTGAATTTATAAACTACGTTTTTTGTTTTTTTTCGCGACATGATGTCGCTGTTTCGATGTTGTGTTACATGTTGATTTATATACGTATACGTATATACGTACAGATGCGCAGGTGGACACTGTCGACTGTCTGCGGCTATTGTGCAAAAATTATCGGCCGGCCCAGCCGAAATCGCCAATTTTTAATATGCAACGACAATTTTAAAACTGGGCTCGTCGAGGCGGTTTCGAAAATCTTGATTGAGATTGCAAAACAATTTTTGAGAGTTTAGTACACCAAAGGTCCATCAGTAGTTGCGAATGATTTAATTCCGGCCCAGCGGAAATCGTAAATTTTGAATATGCAACGACAATTTTAAAACTGGGTTCGTCGAGGCGGTTTCGAAAATCTTGATTGAGATTGCAAAACAATTTTTGAGAGTTTAGTACACCAAAGGTCCATCAGTAGTTGCGAATGACTTAATTCCGGCCCAGCGGAAATCGTAAATTTTGAATATGCAACGACAATTTTAAAACTGGGTTCGTCGAGGCGGTTTCGAAAATCTTGATTGAGATTGCAAAACAATTTTTGAGAGTTTAGTACACCAAAGGTCCATCAGTAGTTGCGAATGACTTAATTCCGGCCCAGCGGAAATCGTCAATTTTGAATATGCAACGACAATTTTAAAACTGGGTTCGTCGAGGCGGTTTCGAAAATCTTGATTGAGATTGCAAAACAATTTTTGAGAGTTTAGTACACCAAAGGTCCATCAGTAGTTGCGAATGACTTAATTCCGGCCCAGCGGAAATCGTAAATTTTGAATATGCAACGACAATTTTAAAACTGGGTTCGTCGAGGCGGTTTCGAAAATCTTGAGAAATATCTTGAAATCTTGAAAATCGATAAGCATGTAAGCACCGGATATAAATAGAGGATTGAGGTACACTAAAAATGTGAGTAAGCAGGATTTAACAAACAGGTATGGTTTTATGAAGACGCTTCGATTTCCCGATCAAAAATTACGTTACTTATTATATCTCGACAACCTGTGTAGACATCTGAGTAAAATTGGGATAATTTTGTAGAGAAAATAAGCCTCTATAAGGTTATATATGGTGCTTAGCTACGCGATTCTCTTAAGGTGTAGATTTTGGGTTAAAACAAGCTACAAAATGGGCTTATAAGACTAGAAATATAAGAAAATGTTAATCTGCAGTTGTTCAATCGGACATTTGCTTATTACACTTACTGATGTAGTTTGTGATACCTTGAGTACATGCATACGATATGTTTTGATAAGAAACCACAAGGTTGAAATTCACGAACGGTTTTTAAGCTTTGAGGAGTTAAAGTTTGACTCACTGGATGCTCAATCTATTGCAAATGTGATTTTAAATAAGGTTCTAACACAACAAGATCGTGGTTTCTCGCTTGACATCGAAAAGTGTGTTGGATTGTCGACAGATGGTGCTTCCGTAATGTCAGGTCAAATAGGTGGCGTTCAAAAACTTTTACGCGATGCGGCGAGAAATCCTTGCATATTTACTCACTGCACTGGACATCGTTTAGCGCTGGTATGGTACAATGCAGTATCGGAATTGGATATTGCTACTCAATTTTTCTCGTTGTTGAATAAGACTGACGTTTATATCAATGCCAAACCAGCTAGTAAAGGGTTATTTGAACAGGCTCAGCTCGATAAAGGACTAAAGCCGATAACACTACCGCGGATGTGCAGCCATAAATGGAACTATAGACACAGGCTTGTCAATGCTGTGCATTCTCGATTTGAGAGCATCTTGGACACGTTGGAAACAATCATTGAAAATGATTCAGCCGAAGATCGGGTTGAAGCTGAAGGGTTGTGTAAAATGAGGAAAGACGTGAAATTTTTCTCCTGCTTGTATGTCTTTTCCGATTTGTTTAGTCAGTTGCAACCGCTTTCAGCCACGTTTCAGTCAGCAAATTTTGATTTGCCGTCGGCTTTCAAACTTGCTAGAGATCATATACAGGTATTGCAGGATAAACGAAGTGCTTCGTATTTTGATAGAATGTGGGATATCGTGCGCTAACGCTCCGAAATGTATGACATTGACATTAACCAAAAGACAATCATCAAACAAAGACGTAGGAAGATAAGCGTGCGTTTGGCAAAATATTTTACTGAAACTACATTAGGACAAGGTAACTCTGATGATGCAGAAATCGGTACTACAAAAGAGCAAATGCGGCGAACTATTTTTTACCCAATTATGGATAGAATTATTTCAGAAATGGCTCGGCGATTTCCGGCACCATCTGACTCGGTCCTTGCAGGGGTGATGGCATTGCTGCCTACCTGTAGTTCGTTTTTGAATACGGATGTGATTCGAGTTCTGCCGGAAAGCTACGGCATCACAACTGACAGTATTGATGGCGAAGTGGCAGTAGTAAAAAATGTTTTGAAGGGAGTTTCTGAAAAACCCCAAAGTTTGGCGAGTTTTATGGATCTTCTTGTACCAGCATCAGGATTTCCTTGTCTGCGGAAGTGCGCACAATTAGTGCTTACGTTGCCAATTGCTAATGTGTCTGCTGAGCGATCGTTTTCCGTGCTCCGGCAAATCAGGACGTACTTGCGTACAACTATGAAAGAATCTCGCCTTTCGAATCTAGCTCTTATTAGCATCGAAGGGTCTTTAGGTAGAGGAATAACTCTTGATGATGCCGTGGACATATTTGCCTGTATGCCCGCGCTGCGCGATTCGCATGATAACAGCGTGAACTCTAGTAATCAAAGGCGTATTGCGTTATAATAGGTGTTTAAATGATGTGGAATTTCTCCTTGATTCTACCCAAAAAACGTATATCCTGGAATGTTATTCATGTACCTGCCCTAAGTCATCATACAAGTCTGCTATTTCTAAATACCAAAAAAGACCTTGTGTGCAAAAAGTTGCTAACTTTGGGGTAATATTTTAAAAGAGCAAGTATAGTTTAACTATAGTTAGCATCAACTATAGTTACCATGTATAGTTATGTAAAATTACTGTGGGTAAATTGTTACAAACAGCTACTACAGTTCGGAGCTATTAACTATATTTTCAAAACTATAGTTGCTCTTATAGCATATCACCCCATATAAGAATTTTTGACACGTCAAAATGGTTTTTTCTGAACTTAACGTATTGAATGAAGCGACTCCTAGGAATACAGTATCCAAGTAGTACTAACAGTTGTTTTCGGATTTTTCGAGAAATTTATAATTGCCGGAGTAGGTGTACTACGACGCCACCTTCTTGTTAGACTGCAAGTTTTTTTACCTCAAATGTTCAGGGTGACCCTAAAACGTACAGAGTGAGTTGGTCTTCAAACTTAAGAGTCAAACCCCCAAATATCGAGAGTTAACTAAACTTTGCATGCATCTCGAGGTATCCCTGACCATTTGGGGTGAAAAATTACAGTGTGGAACACATAGTTCAGTTCATACCGTATTCAGTCAAAGAGCAACACTAGTCATACGGTTCGTTAGTGTCTTTTTATGTGTTATTGATCTGCTTTAAGCATATTCCGGTTCACAGTAAACTTCCGATTATCTGTTATTTATTGATTAATGTTATCCAAATGGACGAGCAAATAGAATACTTATTTGAAATTAATAGATAAAGATTTTTTTATCAGTAGGTACGCTAATTAAACGTGTTGAGTGAGAAGTGGACGGTCGTGGGGCTATAGCCCCCCCCAAATTCAGAGGGCTGGCCTCGCCACTGTGGCGTTCGCTCAGATATGAGCTTCCAACCCAACCTTAAAGAATTGGTCAGCCTCCCGAAAATAAAGTCTTTCTCCATGGTCAATTGCACACATAAAAGCCGTTTGTAGATAACTTGCAACATGTCTGTGATTACTGAAAGTCATCTAGTGCCAACATTAAATTTCTTGTTGTTGCTTGAAAAATATTGGGGCAGCAGTTTCATTATTGAAGGTGTCGGGTTTTAGGAAACGGATATCGCTTTTCGGGTGCAGATGTCACCAAATATACCGCACTATTGTTAAATAGGGGTTGGTCCCTCTGAAAATTTAGCAAAAACACGACCGAAAGAATGAACCATCGGCCACGAGTAAAGGTATCGGTACGCATAACAAGAACTTGCTCGCTTCGCTGACTTACACAGCAATTGCCAATTAACGGCCGATCTCCAGTTGAACAGCGTGACGTTTAAGCAATGAACAACTTACAACCGTTCCACTTCATTACCTGTTCATGTTTACGGATATAAAAATTAACACTCACTACAGATCAATTCATTGTATTGCTGACTTCGATTTCTATTTGAGCATGACGATAACTTTTAGCAGCGTCCACGGCTAATGATTTTAACTATTTACGATATGGTTCTCGGCGTGGCGACAACTAATAATTTGTTTCGTGCCAAAATTTGCATTATAATTGATTAAACTACTGTCTGTCCGCATACAATTATAGACAACTTCAGAATACAAAGTTGACACTACGATTTCTACATATCATTATCAACAACAATTATAATTTGAGACTAGACATCTTCTAACGAGGACGATTTGTTTTGAAGGAAGTGATTCGAAAAACTTTGTTTATGTCGCCGAAGAGTCTCTTATCAGCGTTTTTTTAATTATAAAGAACGATCATGGTTTAGACGATTTAGGTTGGCACGCATTTGCTTCAGTTATCGAAGTCCCACAATTACTTCAGTTATCGAAGTATAGATAGGATTAACTAACTGCTTGATAACTTGGCATCTAATGGATTTGGCAACTATATTGTATCACCCACAGCTGCAATTTAGTACAGGCAACAGGGCCTCACAAAAAATATATCAGGACCCCAGCGACATTTTTGGCGTTTATTTTTCTACATCAAGAATATCAAAATGGCGAACTAGTTGTCGTTGCATTTTGTGTATATGCACTATCACAACACACCGTGTGTACCGATTTACGCAAGCTATCCAAAAGCCATTCTAGGTCCATATATTGCAACACGGACGTAATTAGAAGTTTATACACTAAAGGGGCACCGAATGTGCTGGCGGTGGGCACAGTTTAAACGAACCTTTCACACATAAGCGTGAAGATCACATTTCTGATATATTTCAGGGGGCACAGATGCTGCACAGGGGCGCCCTCCCCCATCCATGGGCCCTTATGTTACAATGATTGTGGCAGGACCTTATATACAATATCAAATGTTTCAACTTTCATACAAGGTATTTAGCAATATTGTGCTATTTTTAGCATTATTCTAGATATTTTGCCGCATTAAACTATTCAAATCACTGATCAGGAATCTACGCTATTTTTTAGTATAACAGTGTAATTTTCCAGCATAATTATATTAAACGAAGACTTAAAATATCTGCCAAAAAATAAGCTAGAAATATAATTTTTAGGTGAATTAAGGCTTAACATCTTAAAACTAAGCATAATATATCTAAGTACAAAACAGATTTTTCAGCTTTGTATTTTGCCCCACGGATTAAAATAGCATAATTATGCTTAAATGTTTGCTGTTATTAATAAAGCTTAATATCAATTTTACTAAAAGTTTGCAATAAACAAATTTATGCCACAAATTAAGCATAATTTTGGTAGATTTTTATTTAGCATAACGTAGTACTAAACATATTTAGCATAAACATTTTCAGTGCATGAATAGAACATATTTGAACTCAAAAAGATTTTTCGCTGTATTATCGGCGGAAAATATTGTTGCAGGAATGTAACCATTGAATTTCGTGTCCAGGTATTATGTATTCGTTAAAAATAAAATTATCAACGGTACCAATTTTGGCTCATCACCATTGCTTTTTATTGTCTTACAATACACATCAGTGCTATTACATGCTTACTTGTCATACAAAAGGTTCATGATGTCTTGTCGATACTGGTTTCAAGTTTATTAGGCCTGCGAAGTCGCTTGTACATCGGTGGTCAAATACCTGGCTATATCGTAATAGCTGACAACAAAATTGTGTCTTGTAGTGAATCCATTCTCTTCTAAGTCATTTCTGCTTGCGAGCAAGTTGACGAAAGAAAATTCATTTCAGGCAAACCCTAACATTCTATGCAGCTGCTGTTTTATGCGGAGCAATGTGTTCGCGTTGATTTAAGAAAAATTAAATACGTCGTTTTCAAAGAACACAATGAAAAGAACAGAGGAAACAGATTAAATACATTATTTTTAAAACCGAGATTGTCTTCAAAATGTTTAAAGTAGCACATGCACAAAATTGCCTTAAACCAAGTTATTTTGCTTATTAGACTCCCCGACTAAAACAGCTAAAAATGCAAGAATACATGAAACTGTCATTGTAGTCTTAGATTATTGATGCAAACAAAAATATAATCGATTGGATCTAAAGTTCAAATATCTATTTTATTGTTGTGTAACGCGTGATTTGTTTATTAAAAACTCGTGCAGTCTCTAAAGTTGTATACACTTGAAAACTTGAGCGAAACAAGTCGATGCGTTGCTAAACTATTCAGAATGGAGCGAAATTGATGTGATTTTGAACTAAAAAGTGATTTTATTCACTTTACAACCCCTAAAGTGACAATAAAATGTAACGATTGGCTTAACAAGCCGGGTGACAGGAAACTGTGAATTGTCCAAATCATATCAATTCCTATGTCACAGCTTCGAATAATGATATTTACACTGAAGTTTATCTAAAAATTAAGGTTTTTGCGTTTTAAATCTTTGATGAAGCTGTTTCTTGAGCGATATTACTGTCATATGTCATATAATGTCACATACACCGTAAAAATTTAATACAACTCGGCCCATCAAAATGGCTTCGCCATCAAATCTTAGCTGGGAAAACTATGCATTGTGGGGATGTCTTCAAGCTATGATCTGACGGATACACGATGAAAAAGATTAGGCTGCTGATGTGAACTGGGGGTCACCACTCAAAACTTGTGCCACGGTCCCTCCAGAGTGTTTACAACGCACCCCTGGCGTATTTACAACTGGCTAAAGTTTTAGTAATGAAATTGGCGTTGTTTTCGATCAGAAAAGGCCATTTATTAAATGCCTCTTGCAACATAATGGATATAGACCTATGTCCAGCGCTTTTGTTTCATTTTTCTGGATTTGCAGGTGGAGCAATAAAATTTTGCTAATATGTATATGTACGATATGAATCCGCAAACACTACTGGATTGAAAAACTTTCCTAACTTGTAATGACAAAATCGCCAAATCCTGATTTAAAATCTGCACATTTTGTATGTACCAATGTAGTATCTTTCACATCCCGTTAATGGATACTAAAAGAACTCCGCCCTTTCCTTCCATTTGCAGACCATCCAGTTTTCTGACCTCCGTTGTGGTTAGGAGCTGGTGTAGCCTATTTGATCTAGCCAAATTAATTTTTCCCTTAGAGTCCACTGTTAACCTAAAGGCAACTCCCAAGTGCTTCCTTAAAACATCTCGCCTGCAATACGAATTCCATGCCTGGATAGCATAGTTTTATATGTAAACAAGCTTGGAACACAACGAATTCTATTTATTTCTGTCAAGTGTCACTATATTTCAACATATCAAACAGTGAGATTGATTGATATGTAACCTGGATGATCATAGAGCAATAAAGGCGTTTACGCTGTTTTTTTCTGATTGACACTAAACTGTTTTCGGGGCTCATATTTTGGTTTTTGTTTTCAGTCAGCATAAGCCGGGTTATTCTGAGAATATGTGTCAGTGAAAGGTTATGTAGAATACGTTCCACACCAGGATACAAGGGGACGATTGTTGAGCTATAACGTTAAGTACGCTCATGTTTTGTAATACGCAGTTGCATACACTATTGTACAGTGGAATCCCATGTTGCGTGATTTAAAGAATTGCTAAGGTGTACGAATATATTTTACGACGTAAACTAAATTTAAATTCGGCAATTATTTTCTTTACCGGCTGCAAAAGAAAGCAGCTTAATAGCTGCGTCTTCATCTCTATCACATAGCTAACTTACTTTATTCTGCAAAGAAATAATTTGAGCAAATTTTTGCCTAAAAACTTAAACATCACATCGCTGCAATTGATATCTTGTAACTAAAAACATTTGAACTATGCGTCAATCATTTTTGAGCTTGGCAAAAATATGTTTTGACATCTGTGTTCTCCTAATGTGAATGTCCCACTAGGCTGTTTGAATGTAGCAAAATGTTTCGCTTCGGTCTGCAGCGAGTTATAAATGTGTATACGTTTGCTATGCTATAGCAAAGGCCTCGCATTGGTGTTACGTGTGGTATTATTTCTAAAATGTTGAATGGTACTATGTTAGCTAATATTTAATTCAACGAAATAGTATGATAGTTACACTCCTTTTATTTGAACTCTTGGAATTTGGTTATTTTAACAGAAAGTTAGTTTTGACAAATGCTTCGAAATTCAATAAATAAGAGTGAAATTATGGAGTTATTTTGCTAAATGCTGTCATGTCAATTAAAAGAAGGATTACTATTCAGTGGTGTGGGTTATTGACACTAGTGCGTAGCAAGGTTTGTGAATCTAAAATAAAACATGCTGCAATAAAACATTGCATAAATGTAAACTCCATCGGTATTTATAAAGGATTGAACCGACATGGCTTTAAATTCCAGTACCTGACATGTTACCGCAATGAGTTAACGCAGGGCATGCAGAATCAAGCACAAGCAATGGGCTTCAGCTGCTTAAAGAGCGAAAGCTCCAGTGGCATCTTGAGGTGCTGAAGAGGGCCACTGTGGCCTGGTCAAGTTCTTATTTCCCATCTCATCACTTATCTTTCTATAAATCGTATCCCGTCGCAGTGTAGTAAACGTTCAAAGAATGTGTTATTGCAGGCCTCAAATTCAGTAATCGATATTGCGTTTTCTATAACACTTTCGTGCTGCTTTTGCTATGTACCATAGTACACGTGATTACCTTAATCTAACTTACCATTCAGTGTTTTCCCTTCTTGACTCATCCTGGCATCCAAAACAATTTTAAGTGTCTGGCAGACTTCTCCAGGTATTGAATCGACCGATATTCGGAAATTTTTTAGTTAAAAGAAACCATAAATTAGTTATTTTAAACCGTTCCTATTTACTATAGTAACAAATGATGTAGCCCCGTAATGAAGCCCAAATCTATTTGTTAGAGCAGAGAGAAAAGAATGTAAATAACAGAGTCAACATGGGCCCTCTGATTATCTATTGAAGAGAACAATGAGTCGAACTTGTGTCCGATATGTAGCACAGTCATAACAGACATGCGCTATTAGGCCGTATGAATCTGTTACATAATAATTCAATCGGTTCTTTTCCTTTATCCCCCCCAGCCGGAATTTCGTCAATTTTGAAGATACAAGCAAGATTTTGGTACCAATCGATTCAGCTCGATATGCCGGTTCAGAAAATACCAATTTTACCCACATCCGACAAAAAATTTTTTTCGAATTTTTGGGGTCCCAATGGTCCCCCCTTGGGAACCCAAAAAATTTTTTCTTCCGAACTTGGTCATGTTGGGTACCGTTCGACTCGGCTTAATGAGGGAAATGTAATGATGCGTATTTTATTGAAATCTGTGGAGGCGTTCAAGAGTTATGGCCGAAAACTGTCAGTAAAAACAACATGACCACGCAACCAATTATTAATAATTTTAATAAAATTATTAATAAAATTTAATAAAGCGACAATGTCTTCCTGGATGGCGTCGAATCAATAATCGCTGAATCTGAATCAGTTTTTTGTAACAAAAAAATTAACGCCATCCTGGAAGACATTGTCGCTTTCTGGCCACCCGAATAACGGTGAGATTTATGTTTTTTTTTGTACTTTTAAATTATATTTTTACTATTTTTCAGGTTTTCAGGTGGGATGCGCCGCTGAGTCCAGGTCCTCGTCCTGCATCCTGGGCACCGGTATCGGTGGCAGAGAGGCTCAGCAATTTTATTAAAATTATTAATAATTGGTTGCGTGGAATGTTGTTTTTACTGACAGTTTTCGTCCGTAACTCTTGAACGCCTCCACAGATTTCAATAAAATACGCATCATTAGATTTCCCTCATTAAGCCGAGTCGAATGGCACCCAACATGACCAAGTTCGGAAGAAAAAATTTCCGATATCAGTAAATTCAATAATGAAAGTATCCCAACACTTAAAATTGTTTTGGATGCCAGGATGAGTCGGAGAAAGGGAGGTTTTAAGACTGAATGGTAGGTTCATTAAAGGTAATCACCGGTGTACTATGGTACGTGGCGAAAGCAGCAAAGTGTTATGAGAAACGCGATATCGATTTCTGAATTTGGGGCCTCAATGACACATTTATTTTGAACGTTTCTACACTGCGACGGATACGATTTATAAAAGTAGTGATGGGGGATGCAAAACGGACTTGACAGGCATGGCCTACCGGCACCTCAAGAGAATGCCGCCTGGACTTTCCGTCTTTAAGCAGGCTGAAGCATCCTTGTGCTTGATTTCTGCATCCTGCGTTAAGCTCATACCGTAACATGTCACTACCTGAATTTAAAGCCATGTGCGGTTTAAATACTTATAATACAATAGAAATTTACATTTATAGATGTTTTATTGCAGGGCATGTTTTTATTTTGAGTTCACAACCTTGCTACACCGCTAGTGTCAATAACCCCACCG
>JASANE010023696.1:0-14555 GCA_030248225.1 Trileptium ribeirensis
TATATAGCTTATAGAGCGTTTTGTCTTACAAAATCACCCTAATTTGGCTAAGATATCTTCAGCAGTTTATTGAGATACAATCGTAACGTGTTTTGTCCGGATTTGATCCGACACGAGCCCATTTGGTCCACTTTTACCACCAAAACGAGTTGGAATCTGTTTTTAATAAAGTGCAGGCATAGAGATTTTAATCTTTCGAATGAGCTGTCGCTCAAGTCAATCCGCCCAGTCGAAGTTGACTTATACGTGTCACCCAAAAACCAGAATAGCACACCGTCGAAATTTATCACTATGGCCAGTGAAAATTTGTCGCTGTGTTCGTTTCACTCACTGCACTCAACATTCAATTAGAGTGGTTTTATGTTGTTTTCGGTGCGAAAAACATTAGCACATCTCTTCGCATCAAAAAGTTGGCTTTGGGCATAACGTAGCTACGGTCGCTTTGTTTTACGACGAGAGTCTGTGTCACAGCTCGGGATCGGACTAATAGCGTACAGAATGTGCGCGTGGGAAATTTATTCCGGGGTATCTTTAATTGCATGTCTACTCTTTACTTACACAAGTAACGAACCATTATAGATGCTACTTGGTAATATTGCATGGTTTTAAACCAGGTAAATGTCTGCTAATATCGCAAATAGCTGCCCAAGGGGTGTTTTTGTAGTGCAATCGTTTATTTGATGGCGTCAAATTGAAAAAAAAGTGCTGGAAGACTTTTCATAAACAGGCTGTTATTATCATTTTAGCCCAGCGGGGAAACATCACTGATTGAGCTCCAAGGATTGAAAGACCCTCGAACGGTTTGAATTACATCAATGCCGACTCTGAAAGCGATGTATTATATATAAGCTTGGGCGTGGAAAACATCCTCGGCTAGATATTTTACTCTAAATACTCTTTAGTTGCTTCGATAAAGCGATCCAAATGTTAGCTTAAAACGCTTAACATAATCAAGTTTTTATGTGGGTCCGGGGTATGTATTCCAAAATTTTGTGAGACTTGACATCAAAAACTGGAGGCACGATTGACTCGGCTTCCCAAGCTTAGACAGTTGTTAGTGGTGTCAGATGTTCTTAAAATAAATTATGGTAATTAGTTATCACTGGAAAAAATTATAGTTATCTTGAAAAACAGGATAACATTAGGCCTACTGGAATTGCCAAACTGTTCGCTACTGTTTACTCTCTTTCAACCGATGCACCAGGATAAGTCTGTAGGTTTGTTGTTTTGTCCTGTGATGTTGATATAATTTATTTACTTTGTTTTTGATATTCGTTGCGTTTTTAGGAATGTTTGACCGTGACAACAACGGGACGGTATCGTTCGAAGAATTTTTCTCGCTGTGGAAATACGTCACCGATTGGTCGAATACGTTTCGTAGCTACGATCGTGACAACTCCGGTGCTATTGACAAGCGAGAGCTGCAGACTGCGCTGTCATCTTTTGGTACGTGTACGCACCGTTACCGGAACGACTTATGTGGTTGGGTAAACGACCTTAGTGGAAATGGGATTTGATTGTAAAATAACAGTTTTGGTTGACTGAATAAATGCGGGCAGTAATCATAGTATTCCTGTGATTTTTCACCGTAATACGATTTTAACGCACGCTCCAATCCATTCATGTTAATCATGCTGGACGCGCCAGACTATTTCATTCCTAAAGCTCGTCAGATTTTTTTTCCAAATTATTTGGTATCGAAGTATTTTGGTCTACCATTCCTTGTAATGTTCCAGCTGGAAATACCCATGAGTTAGTGGACTCATTATGTTTAATTTGAAGCTAAATATTGTGAACTCACAATCGTGCTACATCAGTGCATCATGGGCATTGGACGATAGCTGCCATGTTGAAACCAGGATTACTATTAAATAGCTTAATTAAACGTTAAAACGTCGTATGTTTTCGGCTGATGCCTCCGTGTCTTATTAACAAATTTGAACTGTTAATCGTGTCATAGTCTCTGGTTCTCAACCAACACCGGCGTTTTTTCTATTTCTGGGCTCATTTTCAACTCCACAGCAGTGTAGTATTTTGTCGTCCGCGTTCGTATCTTTATCGTTGAAGGCTCATTACCTCTCAAACCAGTCACATCAGTAAAGCGCCGTCATGCAACAGTTGTTGGATGGTATTGTCATATGCTTTTTGAGATCCATGTGTTTAAGCCCTGTTTCTTCGCTGATGATAGCAGTAGATGTCGCCATTTAGGTCACGGCAGGTGGGAGCGAGCAAGATTTAATTTTGGAACAGTCGAAACCAAATTTCTCGGAACAAATTTGTACAATGAACATGGATTTTATATATATTGCCTTAGGCGGAAAGTGATAAAAGGTGTCAGATAACTTTATTTGCATGCAATATATATATATATATATATATATATATATATATCGATATTTGAGTGAGGAGACCGAATATTTGTGTAAACGCCAACATCTTTCTCGCATTTTTTCATTAATAACTACAATTAATGATTAAGACGTATATGTCAAAGAATGATACGCTGGGGTGTTGCTATGATTAACGTTGTGCGATGCTGTGGTCTATCGATGTAATTTGATCCAGATTAGTAGGAATCGTAGGCTGCCTTTGCTGTCCTAATATCGTTGTCTTATGTCTTCCGGGCACTGAAGAGTATGACCGACTGTCATGTAAGTTCGATATATATTGATTACGGAAATACAAATATAATTTTTAGGATATCGCTTATCCGATCGTTTCTACAACATTTTAATACGAAAATTTGACCGTACAGCTGGTGGAAATGTAAAGTTTGACGATTTCATTCAGTTATGCGTAGTTTTACAGGTAAAATGTTATGCTATATGATGCGTGATAGTCAATCGTGGTAGTTATGCGCGAGTAAACTTAACCGGTACCTGGTGACTATCCTATTTTGTTATTTGGAAAAAATTGTGTTGCCGAATTCTACCCTACAGAAAATTTGACGTTTTCGTTTGCTAACATCAAAATTGTTTGTGAACGAAATTTTATTGCTTTTGAATTAAATCCTAAACTGCCTAAACTAATGATCGTCGTGGAACTGTTACTGACCGATTGCAAATCACTACTACTGGGCTAGCAATGATTTGAATCCTTTTTGAAACGGAGCAAGCGGAGTTTCACCGAGGGCGCCAAGGGGAAAATCGTGACGATTTCCTTTTTGTCTGTTTCTGTCACGCATAATTAATCTTCGGGTGGATGGAATTAGATAAATTTTATACGATCGCAAATGTGCTGAAGATGGTCTCTTTAGTTGAACGCGAACAGTTCCGACCCCATCTGCTGGGTCAGAATTGCAAAAAACAAGTTTTAATTTTTCTCTGCCAGATTTGGTCATACGGATATCAGTCTTTCGCAGCCAATATCTCGCATCGAAAAACCGGGACCACAATACAAAATCAGATTATCGAAATCTACAATTTTTCTGACCACGACTTTTGTGGGACCACTCCCTGGGCCGTTGTGTTCCCGAATATGATTTTTCAAATTTCGGTATGCTTTTGTGTGTTTTACCTCGCAACTAGTGTGTGTTAGGTTATCAAGCACGCTAAATATGATGGTTTTTCTAATTAGACTCCAACTTGGATGTATTATATCTTTTCATTGGGTTTCAAGGGTTTTACGACCGGCGAACCCGATTTACAAAATGTAGTGAGTTTTTATTTGTTTGGTTATTGCATACAAGGCATCAAAAATGGTCTATATATACAGATTTTTCAGTACGCTGAATACAATGGTTTGGTTGTCTAGAGTGCAGCACGAATATTTAATACCGTTTTAGATGTTTTCAATGGATTTAGAGTCAATGGTTTGCCAAAATATTGTCTGCGCCTTGATTGCCAAAATGCGTATTGCGTACAGGGAATCAACAATGCCTGTATTGATTTTCAGACATCTGAATACGATGGTACGGCTTTGTAGAGACTAGCACGAATACTTCGGTTAAATATATACATCGGACACAAAATCATTTACAAGTGATTACACAAAATTACATTTGATGAAATCGCGCTCGCTCCGTTTCGCCCTCGCTTGCGAGTTACTAGTCTTACTTGTTGCATAATAATGGATGTAGATTCTACGACGGGTTTTACAAAATAGGATGGTTAGCTGGTAGTCCAAACTTCGGAAATTATAGCCTGCCGGGGGACCAATTTTTTTGCCGGATTTTGTCGCGTTTAGACGTTAATTTTTCTCAGCACAGGGCTTTGAGCCAGGGGGTACCTCTGTTTTGCCGAGGCCCCCCTCCGCCTCACTTTGAACTAGCCAGGTTACGTTTAGTCGTGCATTACTACTGGTACGCGTGAATTATCCGGATAGCCTAAGAAAACGATGGGATACGCCTGTCGAACAGCATCCGAACTTTCAAATGAGAATGTTAATTGAAAACTCATCTAAACTAGGTTTATCAAAGATTTATTAGGTCGCCCGTACAAGTTTATTTGATGATGTATTAATTGATGCAGTTGAACGATTGGAAAGTACCAAAAATTATTTTTATTCTTGTTAGATATTTTATTAATTCAATAGTGGTTCATAGACTATGTATTGCTTGAGCAATGTAGAATTAAATCTTTATCAGTGGGGAACTTGGCGTTCTCCATGTTTGTTCTTGGGGGAAATTTCATTGTGGGTGACTAAATTTTGGCTAAAAATGTTGAATATTTTCATGGACATGGACTGTTGTACAAGTATTTTCAGGCTATAAAACCACGTTTTAGCATTAGCAATAATGATAATGTGATGTTTAAAAACATTTAGCGTAAATAAAACATCAATAATATAGAGACAACAATTTTTTGGATTTAGATGAACGTGGGGGTTTCGGCCGAGTGGTGGGGGACGGACATGGCGAAAATCGTATGAACATGGGAGATTTGAAAACTGGAAAGTTATGGTGGCTTATCGCCTGGTTTTTTCAATTAGGGTAGAAGCATTGGTTTCTAGGTATTGTGGGTTCTTCGAGCTTCATGAAAACTCGCGACATGCAGGTAATTTTGCAGATATTTTGGAAGACTTTTTGTTTTCAACGATACGTGGTAAACTGTAGCAATCGATCATTGAGAAAACCCGCTGAAGTAATACATTTCAAATGTCAAAGTTTTTGCTCAAAATTTGACGGTAATTTGTAATAGAAAACTGTGGCAAATCTCCATGCTTGAAATTTTGAGCTTAAATTTTTTTAAATTCTATTCTTTGTTCCTGATTGACTCAAGCAACACGCTACAACAAAACAGTGTTCACATATTCAAATTCAGCAGAAATGCGAAAATGTTCTCAGATTTTGATCAGAATTTGACTCAAATTTTGATGCAAAAGGTTGATGTGTAAATCCAGCTTTAGTTTTACAGTTATAAGCTAGCTTGTACAATGCGAGCTATTGATTGAGATTTGTTCTAAATTTTTGTGTTTGAACAAGTTGCTCTATCTATGTGTTTTGCATATTATTTTGATTTTAGACGTTGACTGCCGCGTTTAGCCAACGAGATACCGATCGCGATGGCTATATTCAAATTTCCTACGAAGATTTCCTGATTATGGTATTCTCGCTTCGAATGTGAATATATTGTAGTTCGTTCGTTTATTTTAATAATTTTGCTATTTTTATAATGTTGCTCCATAAATATATTTTTTGTTTTTCTATGCGTTGCTCTACAACTCTGGTTACCAAAAAAATTAATAGATGCCGATGACGGCACAGAAGGCTTAGTTTTTCAGGACCAATGTCATCCGCAGAAAAGAACTTTTCTAACTAAACTTTTCTAACTTCTAACTTTTTGCGCAGATTTTCGAACCACCACTTAAAGTGTTTGGATCACCAAAGCGAGAACAGCGACATTCGAACGTTGTAGACGTTCGAGCCTTTGACCCGTTCGGATTAGCCGGATTTGAGCGACATGAAATTGCACGAACTAATGCCTGAGTGAACTTAAGGTGACTCCGCCAACCATTCTATTTAGTCATTAGCGATATCGAATCGCAAACCCTTGTTATGGCAAAAGGGCTTAATTTCATTCGGTTATTCGCTAACCGAAAATTGGCTAAATGAAATTCATGTACCAGAAATTAGACCCTGTGTTCCTATAGAATTTCGGCGATTTCAATTTGTTGAAGTTCGGTTTCGGTTCCCTAATGCCTCATGATTTACATTTGTATTATTCAGTGTTCGCGAACAAATTTCATGCAGAAGTGACGTCACAATCAAATCGGTCCTGTAGTTAAGTTCTCTGTGTTCGTGAACAAAACTGGTTTAATTCAAATCAACAAATTTCCGTTCTGAAAAATTTAGGTTATTTTACTTGAATTTTCGCGAACACAAAATGGTTAGATTTCAATCGCGAGCGCTGTGTTCGCGAACAGCTTTACGTCGAATTTCAATTGACCAAAAAGCGTTCCGTAACAAATTTTACGCAAAATTACAAAACAGGATGGTTATTGAGGTTACCTTAAGTTTACTCCCGCATAACTTTTATGATAATGACTGCCAAAATCAGAGCATTCCGGATCGGTCCTTACAGAAATGATATTAAGTTAATGAAATTTGTCCAATTAGTATTTTCCAATTACACAAGTGGTGTTAGTCTTGACAAACAATTTCGGTAATATTTGTCCTAGTGAATACATATTTATGAAACGGTAGTTGAACAGAAGATAAATGGATCTCTACATTACGTCGGTACATGTTCTATTTTTCTTTTGAGATTAGGCAAAATTTTTATAGTGAGTAACCAAATCAGTAAGTTGCTAGGCTCCATGCTGATAATTTGATATCGATGTAAAGTTAAATGTGTTAATTTTAAAGGTTCTTGTGATAATAATTGCCAATTATTTCTCTTATTGGTTTTGCCAGGTATATTATTATGTTGGTGACTAATTAATTTATTCATTTCTGTAAAAATATGCTACAATTTGTATAACATTCCTATAATGTTGTCATATGTTTTTCAAAATTGTAATTTTTTGCTTTCAAAATTTATAGAAATTCAGTTCGCTTTTCCCCAGATATATCCAGAGCATACCGGACTGGACTGTAGTCGGTTTGCGCAAAATGATTTATTTTTCCAATACTATAATTGTTCTTTTTTGCATTATTTTGTAAGCTTATTTTGTATTTTAACAATATAAGCTTATTTTGTATTTTAAAAATCAGATGAATTTCGATTTTGCTATGAGTGATAAATGGTTTGCCGTAACTTCCGTGAAAATCTTTTCTGAAGCAGTCAATCTTTTGGTTGCAAACCACTTTCTACTAATGGTATTCAATTTCATCCATCCATAATGAATATTAGTGATAAAAGCTATGAAAATTTCCAATATGTTTTAAGCTCCACGGATTCTGTGTGATTGGTTTTGCTTACAATGTGTCAAATTATGTGTTGTGGTTGATACAAAACAGTAAGCATGATTTTATTTTCGGAAGGTGACGGAGATCAGATGTCGTTTGAGATTGCCCCATCGTCCATCGTTTCGTTTTGCAGTTTGGTTTGCCTTGATTTATGGCATAATATCATTGTTGGTTCTGAGAGATCAGGCCGGAAAACATAGTTACTTATCCAGGCATTGACGTAAATGTTATAGAAAAGGGGTGACCCTTAAAAATTTATATTGCTCCCCTCTGTGTGTGCCTTTGTCATGGTAAATAGTAGAAAATTGTGTTTGTTTTGCCCCTGCTAGACGGGATAACTTCGGCTTTTACCTCTTCCAAAAATAAATTTCTCTAAATTCGAACAATAATTATTGTGGTTTCATGTGAGCCGCTTCAGTCGTTTTTGGATTTCCTTGAGTAAAATATAACCGTGATATGCCAAACAATATCAGTTTGTGTTATCTCATGCGGGTTGCGGGTGATTACTTACTATATGTCTGTATTGCAATAGAGCCAATCCAGCATTCTTGGTCACGTTTGTTTCCAACCTCATGATTGGGTGAATTTTTAAGTGCCGTTATTTATACACTTAGTCGGATAAACATGCATTTGGCACTAGGTGACAATCCGGGTTATTATGCCGAAGCATTGTGTGTAGGCTGGCCATGATGATTGCCCATTACACCGCCCATCATCTTATCCGCCTAGACCAAAGTCTGGTACCTGTTTAACGCATAGGTACTGCGAAGCAATTGTGGCTGAGTCCCTTGCCCAAGGAGATTAGCGCGACCAGTGGACTCGAACTCCTGACTTCACCATTATGAAGCAGGCGCTCTAACCACTCGGCCACGCGACCACAAGTTATACACTTTAAACAGATAAGTTGATAACAGTTGTTTGGGTTTGGATTTTGGTTTTGGTTGTACCATGTACCTCGTCGCGTATATACCTTAGTTCGGCTTCATTGCTTTTATTTAAATTTTGACTCTGTTATAAAAGCATTCTATATTTATAGGTTTTTTTACAGTTGTGTTCTTTATTGTGCGTTTTTATTTAAGATAGATGGGTTATGTGTTAAGACAGGCTCAGTTTTATGGATATATAATGTAGCCTAACAATATATACGGATTTATGCCTTAATTCATTCATTTAATTTAAGGCTTATTTAATATAATGATAGTGTATGTACTTGTTTTATATGTGTATTTTTATATATAATTTTTTCAGGTATAATGAATATTTTATTGTGTTGAACACAATTTTATTTGTTCCTTACCTCATTCCTGATTAAAGGTATATAAAAATTTGAAAGTGAAATAAAAAAAATTAAAAGTGCAAATACGCTTGCGGACTTTTAAGCGAAACGACCTTAGAAAACTGTTTGTAAGTGGTCAATGCTCTACCGCGGGCGTACTTGAAATGTGCGCACTGTGAATGGACTTTCAGATTATTTCGTAGTATTTTGCTACACATCGCTGAGCAGTGGAATTAGGTAAGTGGTTATTTTGGCATCGCAGTAAATTTTATTTGGACACTGCAATGGCAACCTATTAAAGGTGTATCAGCATCGCACGAGGTAAACTAGTAACCTGTTCCTCTATGCATGTCTAAAACCGATGAATGCAATCCAACTACACTGCTGCAAGCAGTTATTCAGGCAACTAATATACGTTGCGTCTTGCAATATTCAAACTTGAACTTAGGTATAACCGCAAATGGATTCGTTTATTATTATTCTTGCTGTTAGCCGCGAAATGGTAGTGTGTGTACTAAAGTAGAAGTTTCAACAGAGCCTATGGCGCATAGTTTGGAAGTGCCGTAGTGAGGTAGTAAGATGGCTTAATCATTGAGAGGGAATGAAGGTAGTTTGACTGAGTGCTCTGACGTGTGCCGTGTGCTTCCGTTCGAAATTTGTTCAGTCCAGTATTCTAATAATGAACTGGTTAAGCTAGATGGGTTTTCTGAACGGGGCAAATTGTGTGATTCCAAACATTTTTAATATTTCGTTTCGAAAATTTTTAATTTTAATAATGAGTTTCAAAGAATCATATTTAATAATGTTACGAGTTTTAGGATGGGAGCTTTCAGGACTAAATTACCGCAACACAAATATTACGTGCTGATTGCATCTGTCGTTGAGATTGAGCTATCCAATATTAAAACGTGGTAGAACCCGGCAGGTCTTACAGAAATTTGGGAACGTTAATACGACAAAATCAAATAATACGTTAATTCGGTTGAAGTAAATAATTTCAAAAAGCTTAGGTAATGCATGTTGTATAATTTATAGATATTTTGAGGCAGAATAGTTGTTATTGGGCCAACAAGGCAAACTTTGTAAATTAGGTATTTGGAAAAGCCTTAGCATGTCACGCACAATCCTTTGGAAATAGAGAACGCATCGGATCCAAATTTCCAGACCCGACGTTACCATTGGTGAACCCGCTACGACTGTATTCGCCCAAGATGCATATTTTGCACGTGGAACGGAAAATATCTACAATGAAAACATGCAAAATTTGTGTAAAAATATATATGCAACGTTACGATTCTAGTATATTAAATATATAAACCGTTACGATTCCAGTGTATTAAATATATAAACAGCTTTAGGGTTCCAGTGTATTTTGCCCTGTACTTTACTTATAGCTTATGTATTACACTTGCATCTCATTGATCACTAAAGCTTACACTGGGGTTGTGCAAAATTCTGTACTGCTTCCAGATAGAACATGATATACATATATATATGCGACGACATTTTGGTCCACCACTGAACCCGAATTTAGCCTGACGACCCTAGTTCGGTCTGTGATAGGATGTGGTCTCCAACAACTGCTTTCTACTTGAATTTGTGCTTAGCACAACGTAGTGATAATGTCTTGCTGTTGCAAACTGAAAGCTCAACATATGTTAATTTTATACTATAATTTTTATGCAGTAAAACTCGTTTCGTATGTTTACTGAGCAGATAATAATTTTTTTAGATGAGACTACTGGATTCTTCAGAATTATTTTATGCATACTGAGAAGAGACTACTGAAACTATACGTTCCACAGCACCGAGCAGACTAAAACAGACGGTTAATAAGCCAAATAGTACTAAAATTGCCACCTTAATGTTTGTAGTGAATACTGCACTGAGGGTGTACAATCAGATGAAACCATGCCTGATATTTAGATACGTCGAAAACTCAACAGGTAATAATACTAAACTGTGCCTTAACCAATTCGGAACATTTCTTGCTAAGGTATATACAGACGATGGAACTTTCACTTAGCCGTGCTGGTCCTGAAGATATATACGTCCATTTCGAAAATATTATGAACTCAAAGGTCTCCGCTTGTCACAAAATTAACACACACATGATAAAAATAGAGTCTAAATAGAACCAATGGTTCCAACACCATACATTGTGGCAACAAAATATACACAAATCGACGGACAGGGGAGGATGGATTATTCCATCAAGGGTTTGTGCCGCTTTCATACGGGGTGTCGTCAATTCCCCTGGGAGATACCAGATCCCCCTTGAGGTCTACAACCCCACACAGGAAGATTTTAGGGAAAATTAGCAAAAAAATAATAATTTTGAGTTCAAAAAAATTTCGGGTATTTATTTCCCTGACGACCTCCTCACACCGACCGGCTTTTCCGTCGAGGCGGCTGCTTCCTCCGGCCGCAGTATCCGTTGTCCCCGGTTTTAACCCAATTGCATTCAACTATGTATTGTATGTGTATATGTGGGAATGCATTCACAAGATGCCGCCGCTTACGACATTGCGGGCACTGCCGGAGGAGCAATACCTCCGTTTTGCAGGAAACCCTTGATGATGTTCCGTTAATGCCGTTTAATACTACTATGGACATGATTAACGATCAACCTTCTGCAAGCGATTCTGACACCAACGCGCCGTTGGAAAATTTTGTGAAAGACAATCTCGATGTTTTTAAACCAAGAACTCTGTATATTAACGACTTAAGAAGTAACGGCCTTGCCTCAATTAAGCCGTGTGGCAGTAAATTGTGATAGTTATCCGTCATTGAATGAAAGCAACGCGAACGCACCGACCCGATCACTAATATGCCGAAGCATTTTGGGGTGAGCATTTTAACTGTGTGGAACAATTTATTGGAAGGCACGGTTTTGCGGTAACGATGACATAGCATCTAAAATAATGGATGAGAGTAACCCACTAGCAATGAAACGTCTACATGCGAAGTTGAAGTGGCCGTGGGACCTGCGCCGCTATGTTAGAACTATATCAGAACTAATCGCCATTGGAAATTGGGCTCAATATGTCCAGTTCCCTCATTTAAGAAAAAATTGATGGGTACATGGGGTCTATTGGTAGAAAGCAACACTGGCCTGGGGCCTTGGGGGTGTGGCTTGCACTGCACAACCCCTCAAGCAAAAAAAGGGATAAGTGGCCGCGTGGTTGCTTCAATATATAAGTGTGACTAATTGACATATATTAGATGTTTGATGCAAAGCGATCCGGATTTTAAACTTGAATGCACTAAGATGTTGCTCGACAATGTGAATCGATTAAATCGTGGCGAAAAACGCCCTTTCGAGACAGAGAAAATAGAATCAATGATTAAAAGAGCGAATTCTTTTTCGCTGTAATATGAATGGTCTTTAAAGTACGTATACAATGGTTTTTTTGGTAATTTGTTAGTAATGCGTTACAATTTAATGAATTGGGTATTACCTCTGCCTATCAAATGAACAATAGCTCTTCCAGCAAACCAGACAACTGCGGATTCCTTAGTTTTTGTTTCAATTGCTACATTGAATTGCAATGGTGTAAATAATTTTAGGAAGGTGTCTACGATTTTTTAAAAAGCGAAGGACTTGGATATTGTTTGTTTGCAGGAAACACATTTTAAGAATACTAATGACAGTGAAATTTTTGACCGTGTTTTTCAGAATGATTTTAGAATACACCACTCTCTCACTAGTTTAGAAAATTCAAAACACTGCTATTTCTTTTTTGATAAATAGAAAATCACGGGTAAACGGAGAAACAGTCTTGTATGAAATCCGAGGAAGAGCCATCGCTTTGGGCATGCATATAGGTACAGTTGTAACAGCCCGAGTTTTACGTGGAATCTTAAACATCCAAAATCCGGCCAGAAGGGCCTCAAATTTGGGAAATAAAGGGCGGTCGGATGCCGGTGGAGCGTGACCCAGGGATCTATTGATGCATTATTGATCATTGTATTGAATAAAATGAATGTTATACTTGTGTTATAAACGTGTTATCACGCTCCACCAGCCCGAGGTGCGCGGGGTGATTACGCACCAAAATTGAACCAAAAGTTCTGCGGCAGGGGTATCCGATCGATCCCAGGACGACAATTATGTTGTGAATAATATTGACATGCTATCGTATAACTGATGTGTATTGGGATGTGTGGTACGGACGCGTAGTCGGATCGGCCGGGGACAAGGGAAAAGATTTCACGGTTTGATTTAACGATTCTGTCAATTAAGTGCCCCAAGGTCGACTCCGGCGCGCATCCCTACCCAAAATAGGTGAATTGTATTTGTTTCTAAAGTGTGCAAGGTAATTTGGAGGTGCCCCTGTGTGTCAGGATGGACAGAGGTAAAGCGCAGCATCCTCAGCAAAATCCGAAGGGGGATTTTTACTTTTAATTCAGACCTCGGGGATCTGTCCTGACACGCAGAGGAAAGAAATCATATCATGTGTACAGGTATATATTTTAGGGGATGTATTGAACCCATCGGAAAAGTGATGAAATTGTAGCAAAAGTTCATTTTCAATGGGTGTAAGAATTTTGGAATTCTGGGGGATTTTACAGATTCTAAACAAAAAGGGGACATTAAACTATTATAAGGGCTTCATAAGGATTCAAATTTACTCATTCGGGTCAACCTAACCCAAACACATAACTACTTAGGGACTCCCAATCCAACGCTTCAACTCTCAAACTTTAGGGCCCCAAATCACCACTACTAAAACCAAAACTCCCCGATTTTTCAAGGCCTTATACTAACTATTTTATTGAAAACCGGGGCCACCCGTCCCAACGGAACTCCACGGGATCCCCATAACTCAGTCGGGACCCAAAACTTTTCTACTTTTTACGGGGAAAGCGGCCTCTAACGGGCCTCCTAGGGAGATTACACTAAATTTAAGCTTCTCATAAGTAGGCGACCAGCCAGGGCATGGATATGATCCCGCCCCCGGCCGCCTACTCCTCTTTTGCTTCTTTTCGATCAGATAGAGGGCCGTCCTTTGCGGACGTTGGAGCGTCGGAAGGATGCTCCGCGCGCCCGTAAAGGCCGGGCCCCGCAGAAACTCGGAAATTGTACCAAATTTTCTCAAAAATTCATTTCTCGCAACTCGACTGGTTCCCCGCTCCTCGGACGTCGTTCTTTCTATCACCGGTTCGAGAAGTGATCAAAGTTTTACTTTATGGCAAGTGACAGTGATCAAAGTTTTTAAGTTAAGGCGATATTAAATTGGTTACACAAGAAGGGAAAATGTTATAGGACTTGGTTAAGAGCTGTTTTAAAACAGGGTTCAGCCAAAATTTATAAGGGATAACCGGAGTCTTACTAAGGACGTGGCCGTTTGCATCGGTGGGCGACACGAGTGTCCCCGCTTGTCTACAAAAAACTGAGCTACAGCGTCGAATCCCCATTCGTTCGCTGTGTTCTTGCTGATTCTGGCTAGTATGCGATGCAAACGACCGCGGGCCAGAGTCTAATCAAAATTCTTAGGTGGTTCATCAGCTGAGCATAGAGCGAGACAGGGACTGGAGTTGGCGGTGAGCTAAATTGCATCAAAATTTTGGTGGGATGTGGTTTTTCTAACCGTGCAACTACGGGGAGAAGCCACGTCGGCACCCTCTCCCGGAGCCCTCTGGGAGCGCGTCTCGGCTTAGTTATGCCGTTCGTGAGCCACTCCAGTCGCTGTTGAAATTGTGTAAAATTTTGGACCTCCGGTCTGGTCTGTTTCGAAGTCAAACTACTCAGTGGAGTAAATCACTGCGGGATGGTAGATGGCCAACCTTAATTTGACAGGAGATCGCCACGGAAAATTATCGGGAAGCTCATCAGCGTCGGAAACATTTCGTTTACTCCATCTCCGTTAAACTCTTTAGGATATCAGAGCAATACATTGTTTGTTTATTTCGTTCAGTTACATACTC
>JASANE010023699.1:0-15298 GCA_030248225.1 Trileptium ribeirensis
TGTTTCATAATCAAATTGCTAATTCATCCTTGAGCGGTATACTTTTGATGTTATGACTCTCCGTGTGAACTATACGATATCTTGGCAGTGCAATTAATTGAATCAAATCTGTTTCTTTTATTGTCGATAAAACAAGCTTTCGCATAAATTTTGGTATAAAAAGTTTTATTCCATGTGTAATTTTTTGTTGTTTGTGATATATATAATGTTGAACAAATTACTACCATTAGATCACAAATTAAAGCGGTCGGTCATCAGGTACATACCTGTCTTCCATCATAAATCCACGATCCAAATATCAAATGGCACATTTGTTCGTCAAACGGAAAATAGGAAACATCAAGAGCGCACATGGACCGAAGTTTGACGGGTGGAGCCCATAAGACTGTTCCATTAAACCAAACAGCAACGTTTGTTTGAAGGACCTCTCTAAATTCGTCAGCGCTGAAAATCAAAGTCGATTCTGATCGATTTTATAAAATCTATGCGAAGCTATTCAAACATAAAAAAATCTAAATGAAAAATGTTTTGCTTGTAGGACTTCCCGAAATTCCTCAGCACTGAGAACCAAAATCGAAACTGACCGCTTTTATAAAATCCGTGAGAATCTATTCAAATTTAAAAAATTTGAACGACAAATATTTTTTTACACAATTGCGACTTGCAGTTTTCGCAGCAGCTGTAAAGATGTTAGAGTATGTACTTTGCCAATATGCTAAAATTTTATTTAAGTTGAAGCCAGAAGAACATTCAAAAAATTTGAAACAATTAATGGCTGAAATTTTTGGCATGGCCTAGAAATAGTATATTTTTAACATTGTCATGCTCTCACGCTATGAATATTGTCAATATTGTAGATATAGTCAACTATAAAAATTCTGCAGAAATGTCATATTCATGCGATACATTGCTTATTTTATTTGAAATTTTTGTCGCGGCCAGAAAATCTAATCAAAAGAACGGATTGGTGGATTAAATTTTATAAGTCTATACTAGGCTATAAGTATATTTTATAAGCCTAATTTGATAAGTTTATAAGCCTAGTTTTAACTTTCTCTTTTATAAGTCATATTTTTTGGTGACAAGTAATTCTGTCTAGAAATAGCTTTAGATTGAATCTGATCTAAACGCAAGTCAAATCGACGATATTCTGTGTTTGATGACAAAATTGAAGAAAAGTTAAGACTTTTGGCAAATGAAAGCTGATTTGCTGTTTTTGCTCGACAAAACTGCTGAATAAAAAGACTGCTTGGTATAGGACTGCTGCAACTATGATACACTGATAAATAAGGTAAGCTTGGCTAACACAACTGTCGTAGGGCAACGTACGAATACTAAAATCGACTTAACTGTAGTGTAAAATTTGAAGCGGAATACTTGATACCAAGGGTCCATGATGACCCATTGATGATATAAAATTTTAAATGCACGGCCTTTATGACGACTATTATACTGTTTTTTAAACAGGGTAATTATTTAAGATACATGCGATAATTCGATGAAATCGTTCCCTAAATCAGTCAGCTCACGATTGAAGATTACATTACACGAAACAACATTCCTACTTATTGTATAATACAATATCAGGGGTCCAAACGAAGCGTGTCGGAACGGTAATCAGCTCGAGACCCCCGTATTCCTGCGGTGACCATCCGAAACGTTCGTCAACCCATTCTTGCTCGAGCCAAATATTCAAGCATAGCACTTGATTTTTCTCGTCCTATAAATTTTTTAGTAAAGTCCTAAAATATCAAATATTAAAAAATTATATAATTTTAAAATATTACTCAATTCACGTTTTATTAATGGCTTTAAAATAGCTAAACGGAAGACAAACAATCTGAGTACGATGGCTATACTAACAACATTTCAAACTTTATATAATAATTAAACTATTATTATTGTCATTAATACTATTAAATATGGTATCAGACCCGTAGCTACGAGGAACCAGTTCGCCCTATTCCAGCGTAAATCCTCCCACTGCAAATAGAAAACAGCTTTCAAACGTAGCTTGCCATTTATTTAACCAAATGTAAGCCCACATTAAAATTCCTCCAGGCCCTCCTGCATAGTTGCCCTGGCTATGTGTCATTATACGTAGCTTTTCTTATCATGCTCTGAACTAACATAATGCATAAAAAGTTTACAGAACGTGTGAAGAAAAGTGTAGAATGAATGTATCTAGCAATATAACTCATAAATATTTTTCAAAACATGTCCACTAAAGCTAGCTCCTATAAGCAAAATTCGAACAAATATAGGTCTTTTATAGAACCTAACATTTGATCAATTTTAGAGATACATCGGAAATTCTGATTCCCTTTGACCCAGCTCGACGAGGCGGTTCAGCAAATACCCATTTCGATAATCTTATTATACGGCGATGATAAAAATCATTTTTCGTTTTTTGGTTCCCAAGTGATACCCTAAATTTTCGAAAATTTTTTCTCGCTATTGGTATATTTCTATATACCATAGGAACCGCGTTGATGAGTACAGTTGAAAAAATCATTATGCTGCTTTTTTATTAAATTTGCCAACACTGCACATATTTTTAGAGTTTGAGAGGTGGAGATGGGAGAGTGCTGTTAGGTGAAGTTAAAACATTGGCAGTTCTGGAAAACGACATATATACTTCCCGGGATTTCAAAAGGTTAAGGGTAATTGTAACATGGGAATCCAAAAAAATTTAAAATTTAGCGAAATATGCTTAACCGCCTAGTCGAACTGAGTCGAATGGTATGAAAACTTCCAATGTATCTCTAAAATAGGTTAATTTTGAGCATAGATGCAGCGGATTCTAGGAAAGATCCCAAATACCTAAAATATAAGATTTGCTTCGCCAACTACAATTGCAATATCAGATTGAGATGGAATCACGGAACCGTCAATTAGTTATTACCTACGTTCAACACAACATTGCCCAGAGACAAGCCATCGTTCGACGAATTTGATTTGCCGTAAGAGAGTCCTTCCCAATAACCATAAAAATCACAAACTATGCTAAAATGGGTAAAGAGTTAGAGTATGCTACCAGCAGTTATAATAATTTGGTAATAGAACTGCGTATAGTTATATAATAGTGAAACTAGAAAATCGATAGGAACACTGTATATAAATACTTTACAAATTTTACAAATCAGGCTTAAAATCAAACTTAATCAAAATTTAATATACCACAACATGTTTTTAGCACTTTATAATTATAATGCGATATGTATTAATAAATATTTTAACAGTACAACTCTTGGTTTAAATGAAAAAATTAATATGTTTTACAATTTTAAAAATATGCGTTAACGTGATTCCAACTTTGACAGGAACAATTGTGGAAGCGTTAAAGATTGGTCGAACGGAACGATCGTAGCCGCGTAGGATTAGTCGAAGGAGACGGTGTTCGTCGTTGATGCCATCGTTCGGCAACTGAGTTCGATCGAGCGTCGGGGTATAGTTGCGTCGGTACGGGACATCGGGTAGCATCACTAAAAATGAAATAAAAAAATATAAAAGATAAAATAAATAAAAATTGGCAAAAAATTTAGCACCAAAAATTAACTAATTCAATGCTTTAAATGATTCTCGCAATGAATGTTTAATTTTGTTTTCTTGATACCTATATATTTAATCTCTTAAGTGGAACACTGTATAATTTGTAGTAACTACCAATTTTCACTCGCTAAAATATTGGACAACATTCGCATACCGTATTTTATTTTTATTCGGGCAGAGCTATTTATAATTCTCGAAATGCTAAAATCTAATGTAATTCTTTGTGTTGAAATGTCAGTAGAGACTAAATCATTTAATGCCAATGCCTCATGATATCCACTTAAAAGTATTTTGCTCATAGAACACCGGTAAATATTCTTATTTATTATTGACAATTAATTTATTAAAAAAGAAACTTTGTTGCTTCGCTAATTTTGGAAACTAAAAACGCTAAGTTATAAATTCTATGTAGTTTATTTAAAACACTTACTTCGTTGAATTGCGTCAGATCGTCGTCCAAAGTGCAAGATTGCAATTTGCAATAAAATTATTGCAGCATTTGTACATTGCGATTTCATGATTAGTTTTAATGCTTAGTTAACAAAGTGCAACAGCAACCAAAAGTAAAATTCACAACAGTACGCTTAACTCTTTAACGTTCACTGTCCACAAACAAGTACAGATCACATTAAGAACTGTTGTGTTAACTGAGGCTGTGGTACAATGTCTGTTTGCACGTGCGCTGTTATTCGTTTGCTTCGAGATATTGCTTAAGGAACTGAGCAATAACTCCTAGATAGCTCAGTAGTTAAACATACGCCACGTGGCATTTATCAGTTCAACGTGGGTTCGATCCGGCTTGAGTTTGTCAATCGTTGCTCAATACACAAATTAATTCCAACAATTAAAGGGTTACAATTAAAGGGTTAAGCACAAACCAAACGGGAATTTTAAGGTTAAAATTTCAGTGTTCATAAGCGCTGATTTTATAAAATCAATATAAACGTTTGATATTTCAAATGAAAAAGTTCGATTTCAAATGGACATATAAATTGTAGACAGGCAAGGCATTTCAATCTTTGAAAGTTCGAAATTTCAGCCTTTAAAGATTTTCATTAAAAATTCTGTTTTAGCAACTAAGTACAATAATTCAAATAAAAAAATTTTATCAGTTTTCCATATTTGGAATTGTCGACATATAGTCGATGGATTGGTGCATCATTCACAGAGAAGTGCGTGCGCGAATTGCACACCGCAAGCTATTGCAGCGACCATGTTTTATGGAAATGATATTGCCATGACATTACGTTGTTATAAACATGTGGCGGCAATAGCGAAAGCTAAGAATATTGCTGCTACAATATTATATGATGATACTGCACTCTCAATAGCACAAGCTAAACATTGCTTTCACAATAGAACTGTTGTTATTGTTGCAACAGTACATTTCTTGCAATCATGCAGGTTTCACAGAATAATGAGTGCAAAAAGTGGGCAGTTTTGTCTTTAACAGCCGTTTGCAAGAAACTAAAATCTTTGATGGACGGTTATATGATATTTTAGTTTCTTGCAAACGGTTTCAAGAGATTTTTTGTCTTTAATGACTGTTTTTTGATGTTTAAATCACTAACAGATAGCTGTAAGAGACTTTACTCTTATATAGATAGCCAATGAATGCAGAACTCCCTAACAGCTAACCGTTAGAGACTAAAATCTCTTGCTGCCAGCCATGACAGACTATTGTCTCTAATGGCTAACTGTTAGAAACTTTTGTGTATTACATCCAGTTATAAAATACAAAAGTCGCTAATATCTATCCATTATAATTTTAAATATTTAACAGTTGGCTGTAAGAGATTTTTGTATGTTACAGCTAGTTGTGAGAGACAAAAGTTTCTAACAGCTAACCATTAGAAACAGATCTGTCACAGCAAGCTCATTACTAATATTTTTGCCACCTCCAGTTTGATATTGGTACCCCTCTCCATTTTGATAGTGGTGCGCCATCCAGCTTGATATTGGTCCCCCCTTCAGTTTAATATTGGTGCTCCCTCCAGTTTGATATTCGTTTCCCCTCCAGTTTGATCTTTGGTGTCCCCCTCCAGTTTGAAAGTTGTACCCTCTCCAGTTTGTTGACAAATCTGGATCTTATCTAAACATGGTAATAACATAAGGATTGTATAAAAATTCGGCGTACAAGCATGTGTATGATGAGATATTCTTCATTTGCTTTTTGTATATCTGGTGAAGCTTACGAATATAACATATATTTACGAAAACGTTTTAATGGTGGTATGTAATGAAATGTTTGTGAAGGAAATTTTGTTTAACCATGTATAGTATGCTACGTTAATCCTTTCGTGCATAATGTCACACATTTGTAACCACGTGCGGTGCGATTCGATGGGCTAATCAAATTTTGCTGAGCAATTTGCGATTTTACACGCATTGTTGTTATTTTCTTTGCCAACTTGATTTTAATCAAATTATTATATAATGCATTTACATAAATTCAGTTGTAATGTTGCTCTCGTTTTTATGCTGTAACTTTAGCGCTGCTGCGACACTTAAAAGAATAGAATATAAAATTTAATCGTGGTCAAATATCGTTCGCAATGTCACTTGATTATTGCAGCCTGATAATAACTCTTACCAAACAATTGCACAAATACACATACGCAGTGGTCAACTGCATTCACATTTACATTTTATGTTTATATATGAAAGGTCAATGCAATGGCAATCAGGATTAACTCCTATACAGGGAATAACCGGAACCAAAATTTACTGGAACCGGAACCAGCAACCGGAACCGTACATTTAAATCGACAAATAGTCAAATAAAAACCCACATTTTGACCCCTGACCCCGAAACCAGACACCAAATCAAAAAAAGTTCAATCCGACTATACCGGTTATGGCCCACGATAATTAAAAATAAGTTAAGTCGTTCCCGAGTTTATGGCCGATCACATACACACACAGACTCCATGGTTTTACTCTGCCGCCATGGTTCCATGTTTACGGGGCTATGGTGTCCCCATGGTTCGGAGTCACAGGTCACAATGAGAGTTGTTAACCCCATTTTAATACCCTTTACGGAGGAAGCAAGGTTATTTTTATCTAAACATGCGACTTTTTTTCTATGGTATGTTTTATTTCATAGTAAAATGATAAATGCTGATGCCTATTTTTGTTTTTAGATTAAGGCTCCGGCTCGCGAGTTATGGGGTGTAAGGTATGGCACCCTCGTGGTTCCTTGAACCAACATTCGAAAATTTGTTCTGACGTCCTGGGCGGCTGAAAAGATTTAGTTGAGGGTTTTGTGGCATGGGAAACGTATTGCCGGTCTTAGTTTTGTTCTAACTTGGTCGGTAATGTGTGATATCCACATATAGCATATCGACGTATGCTATCGAAACCTCATTGGCTGCGTACACAAAACGCGTAAGTGTACCTATGCTTCACTACGTTCTGCAATTTCGATAGAGCTACTAGTACTATGACGTTCTGGGAGGCTGATAGCTTGCACTTGGGGGATTTTCCCACATAAAAAACTTATTGCCAGCGTTAGTTTTATTCTAACTTGTGCAGTATTGTGTAATTTTCACATATAGCATATCGAAGTATGCTATTGAGAGCTGATTGACGGTGTACGGAAAATGCGTAAAGGTGTACCTGTGCTTCACTACGTTCTGCAATCTCTATAGATTTACTAGTATAGCTTTGAAGCGTTGCATTTAGGGAATATCATTTGGTCTCAAAGGTAGGGTCAGCTGGACGGCGGTGGAAGTTGTTAAAGAGATTTAGCCGGCATCTACGCCTTCGGCTCCCACTGGGGCAGGGGGGATTACCCTCCATACGCTCTTATTCTATGAGCATGTATGGCTATAAGAGATAAGTCATAAGTGCATAAAAAGAGATAAAATAAAATGAACAATAAAATAAATATAATAAAATAATAATAAATGAAAATAAAAAAAATAACGTATGAACCCCACGAACTATATGAATAATATTGAGCTCATTTTGTAGGGCAATTCACCCTCTATGTAGCTGCAGGTAATGCACCGCTTTTATCGTTATTTACGATACTGGTTGAGTCAAATCGGGTTTTTGGTAGACCGAAAATACACAAAATATATTTAGTTGTCGCTTCCATGCTTTGGAACAATCTATTGTCGCAGCAATATTTGCAAGAAATGTATTGTTGCAACAATAACGACAGTTGTCCTTTGACGCAGCAATAGCTCGACGTATTCGCTGTAATGCAATATAAGGCAATATTATTGCAGCAACGATATTTCTAGCTTACTCTATTTATAGTGCAATATATAACAATTTTATTGTGAAAGCAATGTTTAGCTTGTGCTATTGAGAGTGCAGTATCATCATATAATATTGTAGCAGCAATATTCTTAGCTTTCGCTATTGACGCCACTATGTTTATAACAACGTAATGTCATGGCAATATCATTTCCTTAAAACATGGTCGCTGCAATAGCTTGCGGTGTGCAATTCTCTGTGAATGATGCATGGTTATAAGCAATTTTCCGTCACCTCAACGTATCAATAAACAGAATCTTCAACGCTATTAGAAGTCTAAAACGTTAAAATAATTTTCGCTCGACGCTAGTATATAAATCAACACAAATTTTTCTCACATAATTTCCTAAGACAAAAGCAGGAGTCACAGTTGACAAGACTGGTCTGAAGAAATTTTCGCTAAATCAACCTTACTAATGTCTCGAGTGCTGCTTTGATAACCGGTCACCTTGTAACTGTGACGGCTGTTTAAAGTTTAACAGCTAAATTAGTTTAATCGCTTAAAAGGAAATACTAGTATCTTCAAATATGCGTGAAATACGTATTCACAATTAAATTTATATCCAGCCTTGGCTTGAGTTTAAGGCTTACGGAGAGAACAATTATCTCTCAATCATTTAGCATAGTGGTTGTGAAATTTGAATTCAGCTATTCTTTTTCAGTCGCTGACTCTCACAATATTTAATGCTTAAAATTGACCAGAGTAAACGCGTGTTCACACGCTCAAACTTTTTGCTCAAATTTTGAGCTCAATGTTTGAGCTCAAAGCTTGATCAAAATTTGACGGTAATTTTTAACGAAAAATTGCGATATTTCAAAATTTGAGAACAAAATTTGAGTCCAAACTTTTTCAAGTAATGAATCGTTTTGGTGATAGGTTACAGGAATATCCTTGAAAAGTTTGAACAGGGTTCACACATTCAAAGTTATCAAAAATGCAAAAAAGATACTTTCAACTTTTGATCAGAATTTGATCCAAATTTGAGCTCAAACTCAAATTTTGATCAAGATTTGAACAAAAAGTTTGAGCGTTTGAACTCGCCTTAATTTTGGAACCCCATGTTTATTTCCATCATGTTCTCTAGATTGGTGGTGCCCTGAATACACGGTTTGCTGTATGGGAATTGAGTAAAAAATTGCGTCCAAATTGTCATATGCGTCAACAACACTTTTGATACATTCGTTGGCCACGGTAAGTTTACTTAAATGTTTCAGTTTATTCAAAGTGTGGTTCTAGCTAACTAAGATAGCCACCTATTTTTGTCACATTGGCTTTACTTTTTGTCATACTTTGCGTTATATGCTGATTTGTATGCAACAGATCAAACACTTTCATTTGAAACGCAGAAATCCGACCCCAGGAGTCCGAAACACCATGCAATGCAATGTGCCGCAAACGACTCGGAATTGTCTGATCGCATTTGACGTCTAAAATTTTTGAGTCCCATTTTATTTAATACCTCCAAAAGTTAAAGTATCAAATTTGAAACGTGTGATGGCTATAGTACACTTTTATTTTGACAAATATTTTGAGAAAAAAACCTTAGAGAAGAAAACCTAGATTAAATGATAAATTTAGACTTTTTCCCGTCAATATTGTATATAGCTCTTTATACATGATTTTTAGGTTTTATTATATATTTTAGTTTCAACGTCATGACTTGCGATGTTGGATATATAACCATAAGAAGCTATAAGAAAATATTGTGACAATTTATTTAGTTTCAATGTTTAGAGCTTGGCAAACACAGTAGTAAAATAAAATATTACAATTTTAATAGTATAATAAAATATTACAATTTTAAATAAACGTTAAATGCTTTTAAGCTGACAATTATTACAAAATCATTGCATTCTGTCATAGATTAATATACGACAAGCACTCAGAGTTAGGAAGGTAATTATCTCATATCTTATCCAAAGGTTCTTGAATATCCTACAAATGTGGTTTGAGCATTATTTGTTCATCAAACCCATGTGAAATCGTTACAGCTACTGCTTCAGGAATGCGTGTTTTCTGACTTTTAGTTTCGCAAATACACAACATATGACGAACTCATGACTATTTAGGATTTTTAAAACCAATTACAGCTGTGACACCTTTGTCCAAGAAGGAAAATGCTACTATTCAGAAAATAAACTTACTTTAATGAACAAGCTTTCAGACATGGAAGCTTGTCATATTTCTCGTGAACAATCAGTTTCTTAATTTTACCTCAAGTACGTTTGCTGTTATTCGCACTGACAGACAGAAAAGTATCATTTGATTTGTTTATAAGAGTTTAGTTTATAAATTATCACGCAGGTAGTGCTATATACTAGTAAATCACATGGGAGGGAGAAACGGAGCAAGAGGGAATTCATTTTTATCTTAACATTTTGTTACTGTTACCTGTAACAATCTGTGTTTGATGTATATACCACTCTAAAACCTCATGAACTCTGAATCCAATAAAAATTCTAAAGTGTCGTCGATATTAAACCTATCGAAAACAACTGACAACGCGTCAAATATTTGTGCTGGTTACTAAATAACCAAACCATCATATTCAGCCTACCGAAAATCTATATAGACAATTCTTGATGGCCTTCCGCAATAAGTAACTAAGCAACTGAAGACAGCCTTTATTCTGGAAATAATGTTTATCGGCCATAAACCCATTGAAAGCCCATGAAAAGACATGAAATAAGCACGCTGGACTCTAGAAAACGAAAGCATCGTATTCAGCATACAGGAAAACCTATAAAGACAATTCTTGATATATGGGCAATTATACTGGGTAGTTTTGCGTTTCTCTTATCAACTTAAGCTCGATAATTCCACGATTTTATCCTAACCTTAATTTTTTTCCAATTTCTAGAACGTGAAATACTCTCCGATGTGCATTGATTTTTATCAAAATATGGGCAATTATACTGGGTAGTTTTGCGTTTCTCCTATCAACTTAAGCTCGATAATTCCACGATTTTGTCCTAAAACGTTAATTTTTTTCCTAGTACTAGAACGTGAAATACTCTCCGATGTGCATTGATTTTTATCAAAATATGGGCAATAATACTGGGTAGTTTTGCGTTTCTCTTATCAACTTAAGCTCGATAATTCCACGATTTTGTCCTAACGTTAATTTTTTTCCAATTACTAGAACGTGAAGATATTTTCCACCGTGCATCGATTTTTATCAAAATATTGGCAATTATACTGGGTAGTTTTGCGTTTCTCTTATCAACTTAAGCTCGATAATTCCACGATTTTGTCCTAACGTTAATTTTTTTCCAATTTCTAGAAATGTGAAATACTCTCCGATGTGCATTGATTTTTATCAAAAATATGGGCAATTATACTGGGTAGTCTTGGGTTCCTCTTATCAACTTAAGCTCGATAATTCCACGATTTTGTCCTAACGTTAATTTTTTTCCAAGTACTAGAACGTGAAATATTCTCCGATGTGCATTGATTTTTATCAAAATATGGGCAATTATACTGGGTAGTTTTGCGTTTCTCTTATCAACTTAAGCTCGATAATTCCACGATTTTGTCCTAACGTTAATTTTTTTCCAAGTACTAGAACGTGAAATATTCTCCGATGTGCATTGATTTTTATCAAAATATGGGCAATTATACTTGGTAGTTTTGCGTTTCTCTTATCAACTAAGCTCTATAATTCCACGATTTTGTCCTAACGTTAATTTTTTTCCAAGTACCAGAACGTGAAATATTCTCCGATGTGCATTGATTTTTATCAAAATATGGGCAATTATACTGGGTAGTTTTGCGTTTCTCTTATCAACTTAAGCTCGATAATTCCACGATTTTGTCCTAACGTTAATTTTTTTCCAATTTCTAGAACGTGAAATACTCTCCGATGTGCATTGATTTTTATCAAAACAGGGAATTATACTGTGTAGTTTAGCGTATCTCAAAACAACTCAAGCTCGCTAACTCCACGTTTTTGTCGTAACGTTAATTTTTTTCCAAGTACTAGAACGTGAAATATTCTCCGATGTGCATTGATTTTTATCAAAATATGGGCAATTATACTGGGTAGTTTTGCGTTTCTCCTATCAACTTAAGCTCGATAATTCAACGATTTTGTCCTAACGTTAATTTTTTTCCAATTTCTAGAAATGTGTAATAATTTCTCCATGTGCATTGATTTTTATTAAAATACTGGCAATTATACTTGGTAGTTTTGCGTTTCTCCTATCAACTTAAGCTCGATAATTCCACGATTTTGTCCTAACGTTAATTTTTTTCCAAGTACTAGAACGTGAAATATTTTCGATGTGCATTGATTTTTATCAAAAATATGGGCAATTATACTGGGTAGTTTTGCGTTTCTCTTATCAACTTAAGCTCGATAATTCCACTATTTTGTCCTAACGTTAATTTTTTTCCAATTTCTAGAACGTGAAATATTTTTATGTGCATTGATTTTTATCAAAATATGGGCAATTATACTGGGTAGTTTTGCGTTTCTCTATCAACTTAAGCTTGATAATTCCACGATTTTGTCGTAACGTTAATTTTTTTCCAAGTACTAGAACGTGAAATATTTCTCGATGTGCATTGATTTTTATCAAAATATGGGCAATTATACTGGGTAACTTTCCTTGTGTTTCTCTTATCAACTTAAGCTCTATAATTCCACGATTTTGTCCTAACGTTAATTTTTTTCCAATTTCTAGAACGTGAAATACTCTCCGATGTGCATTGATTTTTATCAAAAATACGGCACCTACTGTAGTTTTGCGTTTCTCCTATCAACTTAAGCTCGATAATACCACGATTTTGTCCTAACGTTAATTTTTTTCCAAGTACTAGAACGTGAAATATTCTCCGATGTGCATTGATTTTTATCAAAATATGGGCAATTATACTGGGTAGTTTTGCGTTTCTCATATCAACTTAAGCTCGATAATTCCACGATTTTGTCCTAACGTTAATTTTTTTCCAAGTACTAGAACGTGAAATATTCTCCGATGTGCATCTACTTTTTATCAAAATATGGGCAATTATACTGTAGTTTTGCGTTTCTCTTATCAACTTAAGCTTGATAATTCCACGATTTTGTCCTAACGTTAATTTTTTCCAAGTTCTAGAACGTGAAATTCTCTCCGATGTGCATTGATTTTTATCAAAATATGGACAATTATACTGGGTAGTTTTGCGTTTCTCCTATCAACTTAAGCTCGATAATTCCACGATTTTGTCCTAACGTTAATTTTTTTCCAATTTCTAGAACGTGAAATACTTCGATGTGCATTGATTTTTATCAAAATATGGGCAATTATACTGGGTAGTTTTGCGTTTTGTAGTCAACTTAAGCTCGATAATTCCACGTATTTTGTCCTAACGTTAATTTTTTCCAATTTTTAGAACGTGAAATACTCTCCGATGTGCATTGATTTTTATCAAAATATGGGCAATTATACTGTAGTTTTAATTCCTATCAACTTAAGCTCGATAATTCCACGATTTTGTCCTAACGTTAATTTTTTAAGTACTAGAACGTGGAATATTCTCCGATGTGCATTGATTTTTATCAAAATATGGGCAATTATACTGGGTAGTTTTGCGTTTCTCTTATCAACTTAAGCTCGATAATTCCACGATTTTGTCCTAACGTTAATTGTTTTAGTACTAGAACGTGAAATATTCTCCGATGTGCATTGATTTTTATCAAAATATGGTACTATACTGTAGTTTTGCGTTTCTCTTATCAACTTAAGCTCGATAATTCCACGATTTTGTGCTAACGTTAATTTCTTTCCAAGTATAAGAACGCTAATTTTTCGATGTGCATTGATTTTTATCAAAATATGGGCAATTATACTGGGTAGTTTTGCGTTTCTCATATCAACTTAAGCTCGATAATTCCACGATTTTGTCCTAACGTTAATTTTTTTCCAATTTCTAGAACGTGAAATACTCTCCGATGTGCATTGATTTTTATCAAAATATGGGCAATTATACTGGGTAGTTTTGCGTTTCTCTTATCAACTTAAGCTCGATAATTCCACGATTTTGTCCTAACGTTAATTTTTTCCAATTTCTAGAACGTGAAATACTCTCCGATGTGCATTGATTTTTATCAAAATATGGGCAATTATACTGGGTAGTTTTGCGTTTCTCCTATCAACTTAAGCTCGATAATTCCACGATTTTGTCCTAACGTTAATTTTTTTCCAAGTACTAGAACGTGAAATATTCTCCGATGTGCATTGATTTTTATCAAAATATGGGCAATTATACTGGGTAGTTTTGCGTTTCTCTTATCAACTTAAGCTCGATAATTCCACGATTTTGTCCTAACGTTAATTTTTTTCCAAGTACTAGAACGTGAAATATTCTCCGATGTGCATTGATTTTTATCAAAATATGGGCAATTATACTGGGTAGTTTTGCGTTTCTCCTATCAACTTAAGCTCAGAATTCCACGATTTTGTGCTAACGTTAATTTCTTTCCAAGTACTAGAACGTGAAATATTCTCCGATGTGCATTGATTTTTATCAAAATATGGGCAATTATACTGGGTAGTTTTGCGTTTCTCCTATCAACTTAAGTTCGATAATTCCACGATTTTGTCCTAACGTTAATTTTTTTCCAATTACTAGAACGTGAAATACTCTCCGATTCGCATTGATTTTTATCAAAATATGGGCAATTATACTGGGTAGTTTTGCGTTTCTCTTATCAACTTAAGCTCGATAATTCCACGATTTTGTCCTAACGTTAATTTTTTTCCAATTTCTAGAACGTGAAATACTCTCCGATGTGCATTGATTTTTATCAAAATATGGGCAATTATACTGGGTAGTTTTGCGTTTTCTTTTCTTATATTATGAAGTCGATAATTCCACGATTTTGTCCTAACGTTAATTTTTTTCCAAGTACTAGAACGTGAAATATTCTCCGATGTGCATTGATTTTTATCAAAATATGGGCAATTATACTGGGTAGTTTTGCGTTTCTCTTATCAACTTAAGCTCGATAATTCCACGATTTTGTCCTAACGTTAATTTTTTTCCAAGTACTAGAACGTGAAATATTCTCCGATGTGCATTGATTTTTATCAAAATATGGGATGATATGGGTAGTTTTGCGTTCTTCCATCAACTTAAACTCATAATTCCAACTATTTTGTCCTAACGTTAATTTTTTTCCAATTTCTAGAACGTGAAATATTTTCGACGCGGCATTGGATTTTTATCAAAATATGGGCAATTATACTGGGTAGTTTTGCGTTTCTCTTATCAACTTAAGCTCGATAATTCCACGATTTTGTCCTAACGTTAATTTTTTTCCAATTTCTAGAACGTGAAATACTTTCTAATGTGCATTGATTTTTATCAAAAATATGGGCAATTATACCGTAGTTTTGCGTTTCTCTTATCAACTTAAGCTCGATAATTCCACGATTTTGTCCTACGTTAATTTTTTCAATTTCTAGAACGCAGCAATACGTAACTGAACGAGAG